>JAUZNK010045259.1:0-16614 GCA_035046665.1 Euphysa ruthae | reverse complement strand
AATTTCGTAGACGCAAATGGGCGTTCTAAGTACTCCAAGACCCGCCACGTGGGCCCATCTGGAAATATTGTCTCGGCGATTTGCTGGTTCCCCACGTTAAATATAAAATTCTCATTCTCTCAGAGATAATACTTGAACCAGAAAATTACATTCTCCAAAAAACATGGATTTCAGTTTTTCGAGCGAAATATTGAGATCTATCGTGCCAAAGATCTATTGAAAAATTTATCATTGCAGGTAAGTGTATGAGTGCAAACAGATAAACTTCTGAAGGTAAAACACTTCAGATTAGTTAGATATAAATTTAAAAATGGCCTAAATAGTATCAATATAAATTTCAAGGAAGAATCAAGTAAAAAAGAGAACATAAAAAGTTTTAAAAAATTTAAAATAAAATTAATATAAAAATTTGAGTTCAGTAAAGTATATAAAAGTTTAAATAATGGTATAAAATAATTTGTTGAAAAATTGAAAAATCTCAAAAGGATCTCAGCCAATAATAACCAGCCAATAACTTTTAAAAGTCCCATCTGCGCACAAAATATGCATTCAATTGGCTTAATTCCACTTCCCACCAATCCAAGAAAGCCCACTATCACCCAAAAAATATCGAGCCAAAATAATTCTTCCTGACTGTTGCCAACCTTATCAAGCCAATTCGAGTGTTCGACGAATGCGATGTTGATTTTAGAATACATATCACGGATATGTAAATTCGTTTGAGCCACTAGACCAGTGAAAAAATTGATGGAAGGGTAGTTTCTACGAACATACATACAAATTTCCAACCATCACAGATTTTCCAAGGTGAATGATCACTCAAATTATTTGTGCCACAGTGAACAACAGTCGATCGAATGTTGTTATTGAATCAAGTGTTCTTCACGCGCCAAAAAACATTCTCCACTCTGTCTTCTTCATCACCAGCGTTAATAAAAACTCCAATGGCATCACGAACTTTGCGATAACGACTCACACCTTTTTGGCAATTGAGTCGCCAAAGATAATAAGCTCGCTGTCACTCTTCCATATTTTTTTTTCAACTCCTCGTGCTTTTTTAACCAGTCAACTTTATTTCGTTGACAAGGAGTTGTGGCAACCGACAACATGCGAAACAAATGCAGCAGCAAATCAAAAAAAATAATAATGAAATAAACAATCACTGATTGATAAGATAATCAAAGATAATTCATTTTCAGCTCAATAAATCTCGAAAATCCATATACTACTCCATCTTGCTTCGTTGCCGGCAACTCAATGATCAAAATACTATTTGCTTTATTTATTCTATACAAATTATTTTAGTGATAGATTTATTCTATTCAGTGATATACTGAATTTTAATTGTTTATACCATCAGAGGAAGTAAAAAGTTAGTCAAATAACAAAAAACTACCCAAATTTCAGCAATATCTGTTGCCATTGACAACTGAAATTTGCTTTGCAAAATTCCGTAGTTTTTCACACGTGGAAATTTGAAGAAACCTGTGAAGAAAACACAAGTTCGTGGAAAAATTGTGAATATTATGTCTCCTCTGAATCATAAGCAAAGGAGTTTTTACAAGTATTGTCACTCAATTAACCAGTATTGTGAATCAAAAAACGGAAATCAATGTAATAGAAATTAGATGTGGAGAGAGGGATGTGACCTGTTAATAATTATGAAGAAGAAAAATGGATAGGGAATGCAAGAAATGGCAAAAACAAGACACCAAATATGTGCGTGTTGCCTTGAAAAGCCACTAGATGTTAATTTATCTCAAGAATTTGAAGGAGAAAAGATGCAATTTTTTTAGCCATGCGTTCTGTAATGACATAATATCAATTCTTACTCAATATATGATTCCAACAGCAAAAAAGGTCGAAAATGGTTATGGAAGTACTTGTAAAAAAAATTCACTTTTATAATAAACTGAAGTTGTAAACTTTACTGTTTTTAGGGTTTGGTATTTTGATAATGATCGAAATTACAATCTCTATTTGACTTAAAATACATTTGAAGATCAATAAATTGCACAATGTACATCACGTCATATTTAATTATCACCCCCTTATGCTTTTAGAAATTTTTTAAAGATTAATATTTTGTTCTAGTAATTTGTATACTATCATACTGTTCATAATAAAATACATTTAAACAGAGCTTTATCCAATTCAGACAAAATCAAATATATGTATTCATAGTTGAAAAAATGCTGTTTGTGTGAGTTACGTCACACACAGCAAATTTAGTCTGTAAAGTAAACAATTCAATGACACAAAAAAAAAAATGTTATTAAAATATTTTATCTGTCTTAACACTTCTAAAATTAAAAATAAGATGATTGACCACACTTTGGAAGTATTTATTACGTTTTGAATTACTGTAACAACAAGCCACACGGCAAGTTATTCCACCGTTTTTTCCATAAAAATCAAGTTCTGTAAGAAAAAGATTCTGATGTGTCAGGAGGAGTAAAGTTTTGAAAAAAAAAAGATGGTATAGGATTGTCAATATCAGTTTTGTTAGTTTGTTATTTGTTTTAATTTTGTTAAATACAAGTACCAGAATGTTGCGCGTATTCGGTGATTTATGGCGCCCTAGCGATACAACTACAGGTAAAATATTAAAATTATTTTAAACAATATAAAAGATTATTTTAGTCTGGAAAACTGTACTTTTTTATTTTTAATGAAAAAGAAAACAGAACTTTTACTATGATCTCTTACCTATGAAAATGTCCCAAAACAACGATGTAATAATTTTCTGAATCATAGAAAACACAGTAATATTGATCTTTTATACTTTTGTTGCTGCTGTAAATATGAGACATGTAGCTCAAGGTGTTAAAACCTTAAAACGAGTTATTGAATTGACTTGAAATTTATAGGGGACAAGGACAAGTGGTCTATAAACAAGCTGCAAAACTATCAAATGGAACTAAGAAATTTTTTAGGAGTTATTTACCACAAAAAATTGCTGCTGAAAACACTCATTAACAATTATTTTTATATAAATTTTTTTTTTTTTAAATGTGTATATTTTAACATCACGGTTAATATTTTAAAATACGAGTTTGATTGCATTTATATTTAATATGTTAGTAAAACCTGTTGTTTCATGCGACGACACTTGGCAAAGCAAGGGTTCTTGCAGTTGGGTAGGGTGTTGTTGAAATATTATTTAAATTGCCTTTTTCTCAAATTGCATATTTTGAACGTAGGCAAAATGAACCGTAGAACATTTTCAAATGAAATTTTACAGTACATTAATTCATGAAATAATGTAAAATGAATGGTTTTTTTATTTCGCTTATGACCGAGCAGTGGCCAATTTTTAACATATGCCAACTCAAGAAAAATTTTCGTTTCATTCATTTTATGGTTTGTCTCTACATATACACCATGTACAAAAATTACTTTACTTAGTTTTTTTTTTAGAATTATAATAACCTATAAAATTTTTTTTGAGTTTTACTAAGTTTAAAAATTAGAGGGGTGTGGCCACCTAACAATTTACATAGGATAATTCTGTTCTTGCTTATTAAAAAATTCCGATTTATGTCTAAGTATTGACCGATTACTCTCTTACTTGCTTTCTCACCATAATTTAAAGGTCGATGCACTACTAATGGATCTAACAAAAGCAACATCATGTTCTAATGGTAGAAAAAAATATCACGTGATGGAATAGAGCGTAATAGTCTTAAACTCTTCTAAAACGATATTTAAAACAAGAAAGAATGTTCCATATAGATTATTTTTTGAGTGAATGGCTTATACTACCTACTGCTATTTGATATAAAATAATTTCGTTTATTGATAAATCAAAATCTAAGACTTTAGAGATGACAGTACTGTACCTGATCTATTATTATTAAAGCTGCATCTAATAGCAAAAATGTAGGAACTGCTGTCTAGACTATATAAACTGAAAGTTAAATATAAATGAGATTTTCCTTTTGAAAGTGTGTTATTTTAGCAATATTACATTGAATATATTTTTTCTTCTTTTAAGAATATAATGGCAAAAAGAATGGTTTAAAAAAAAAAAAGCTTCTATTTAACACAATATGTCTATTTTATGATAATATTGTTTATTTGACATGTATTCAAAAGGTTGAAATTTATTCTAAGGAATAAATTTATTGATTAATAAATTATCAAAGCAGAAGTTAAAAATCAACATAGCTCTAAATATATTAGTTTCACTTGTTTTCCTGCATAAAAGAAGACACAAAAGTGAGTGTGCAGGGAGTAAATTTTAACGTAAGGCATCATAACTTAATCAAAAAAAGTATAAAAAAAAAACAACATTTGGCTTAGAGATTCACAAAATTCACTCACACAAAATTCGATTTATTAAAAAAATTTTTACCGAGGTAACATAAGGGATTTTCGAGTGTAAGTTTCAAAATTTTGAGTTATACTCAGCCAAATGTTTTGAAAAACAAAAAATTCAGCAGGTGGATGTCAAAAACAAATTTTAGACAAAAAATTTTAAAAACTGTATGAGCATCCTAATATAGATATTTTACGAGTTTCCAGGAGGTAAATTTTGATAAAAAAAAAAATAAAAAAAAATATATATATATAAAAATTTTCTCATATTGCGTCACAGAAATAACACAATATTTTAGCAGGCAGATGCTCAAAACAATTTTGAGTAGTAATAAAAAAAGAAAAAAAAAAAGAAAAATTTTTTTAAATATTAAACAAGGGGCACGTAAATAGAAATATAGGGCTTCCCATTTTTCACAAATCACAACACAGAAAATTAAATTTAGGGCAAAGTATTAAGTGTAAAGACTTGATATCACGCATTTGTTCCAGTCCCCTCGTTTACGAATAAAATTAAAGATTATTTGAAACTAATTCTACTTCCAAATCCAAATTTCCAGGCCATTTTAGACCATACATACATCAATTTTCAATATTGAATTTCCAAATTATATTTTTTCAAGTTTTTTAATTGCTAATTTACCACATTTTACCTATGCAGTTTTTTTTATTCAAATTCTTTCTTTAAAGAGTTCTGTTATCTATTATATTTCAATTAGTCTGGTCTTACTCTAAAGTCGATATTAAAATTTTCGTTTATCGTCAGTGTAGCCTAACGCTTCCGAAAAATACATGCTTTTTTCTTCATAACTCTTTTAAAATTTATGATTATACATGATTTTTTATGACTAAGGTTGTAAACCCCGTGAAAATCACCCTACATGATAAAAAACATGGTTTTTAAATATATCTAAATCGTATAAGTAAAATGTTATGAAAAATTTGTTTTTAGGCCTAAACTTGGATCTTTTCCAGACTCGTGTATCAGTCTTTTAATACCTTAGCAACCACTTTTTATTGTCGTTATAAATTGGAATGAGTTTGTTCTATGGGTCGTATAAAGAGCGGGAGGAAGATTTAATACAAAGGTACTTCTAAGATTATACGGTACACATTTCAAAGATGTCTTGAATTAGTTTGGGACTATATATTTCGGTTATTAGCAACTATAAAAGTTTCTTTATTAGAAATGAGATTGATAAAGCTCCTCTAAAAACATAAATGCTGTATAATGGGTAATTCTACCATTCCCAGGTGAAAGTAGGAATAGATATCATAAAGTAGGATTTTAACAAATTGCAAAATAAAAAAATATAAATAGCTCAAAAATATTTTCCCTGAGTCACCTAAAAATACATATACTTTTCCAGGTCAATTTTTTTTCCCAAGGTTTTTCTTTCCCTGAGTTTTTTTTCAAATAATGGTATTTTCCAGGTTGATTATGAAGCCTGGATGACTGCAAATAATTACTACAAAATTGCTTCAAAATTATCTGCTGCTACTAAAGGCATAGCTGAGGAAGTTAGAAGCTAGTCACGGACTTCATGAAATAGCTGAAAGTAGATGATAATTATGTGCTTGACACTCCTGTGTCATGTGACGAAAAAAATCTTCGTCATACTGATTTCTTTGGAGACGTAGATAGTAAAAGCCATTTACCGATCAAAGATACGTATATAGGAACAGAAGTTTCTAAATTAGAACGCGTAAAACATGTTTAAAAAAGATTCAGTTGGTTATGCAATGTAAAAAACAAAAAGATTATAAACACTTCACGGTAGAAGGGTTAAATTAACTAATAACCGGTTACAAAACTGTTACAGTATTGCCATTCGACAAAATAAAAATGTTTTAAAAGGTATGCAAGTTGCTGTTTTTAACTTACTCATTCATTTTGTTTCTTAAAAAGAAAACAATTGACATTACCCCCAGTGTCAGTTTGGACCTAACAGCTGGTGTAAATACACTTCTAACAAAGCGAACAAAACCAACACATATAAAGCAGGTCCTGGATTTCCTGTCAGCTGTTATGAAAGTTAGTCCTATATTTGACGAGTTGAGTAAAGAAGTAAAAACTTTCAATCGAACGAATTGGGATCGGATACCAAAATCACAGTATTTTGTGCTAAATCAGGTTGAGTTCGGGACCTACGATGCAGTGGCTAACTTTCATATTGGTAGAAAAACAAGCGCAAACTCATTTTTGAAAAGTTGGACGTGATAAAAAGTTGAAGAAAATTAAATGCAAAAAAAATTTTGAAATCAGAGAGCAAAAATAAAGGGAAAACTATATTACGGAGAGAAATAATACGCGGAAAATCCAAAGGAAAAGATGATACAAACAAGAAAAAGGAGGTTGTATCATATTAAGCAGGTGCATTCTGATTGACAATTTATTTATAAAAGACGAAGTATTGAAAGCATATAGCATAGAATATACGTACATAGCTCATTTAACTATTTTTTATAGCTCTTGATTTTAAGGCTTTTTTCTCAAAACTAGGTTTTTTTTTTTAACTACCAGCATTAATATCTCAAGAACCGTTTGGTTAATTTTCATGAAATTGGTGCGTAACCACAAAAGCTGTAATTTCAAAAATATTTTTTGTTTTGTTTTAAATTTATCTTGCAAAATAATAGTCAAAAAATCATTGCGCCTAAATTACAGAATAAGATGTACATGATTCTCTAAACAAAAAATAAATTCCATCAATTACGGCTTGGGCCATTGTAGTAAAATAAACCAACCCTAGTTACTGGTTGCTATAGTTACCATCTGAAATTTAAAAAATAGTTTTTGAAGCAACTTGATGAGTATTATCTAATATATAAGTAATAATTCGTTTACATTTCTTGAGTTTAATTTAATTTAGTTTAACAGAATAATTTAACCCTTGCGAAAAATTCAACCTTTTTTCGCGCTCTTAAAATATAAATGAAAAACTTTCATATCAAATTGAGAAGCTGAATTAAACCAGGGTATTTGAAACATACCATATGACAACGATAACAGTCAGTTTGATCCGTCCCAAGTGTGGGATCGCATTACTTTCAATTTAACCTTTTTGTTTCTATATTCGTGTAAAGCCTTTTATCGTTTTCTCGTCTTATACTTGTTTTTCTAGCCATGCAAAGCCATTTAGTTTTTTATCTAGAAAATTTCTCAGTATTTATCCCACAACATTGTAAAGCGATTAACCACAAGGTACGGAATATGAACATTTGAATATATGGAATGTTCGGGATTGTCTGAAATTCTGATACAGAGAAAATTTGCGCATGTAGGCTCTAAAATCAGCTAGAGGATTATAAGGCTGAATTGCACTAAAAAAAATTTTCATTTGTAATGATTTTTTTTTCTTTATACCCTTTTTGTAAAAATATGTGAAATGTAGTCGCAAATTAGTTTATCCAATGCAAGAAATAAAAATTTACGTAATATGTGTTGGAAATATTCGTTGATAACTGAAGCGCTCAGTTAGTCACAGTTTAACAGCTTTTGGCTTCACTTTATTCAGAAAATGATGTTGGAAAGCATGTTGTTTCCATAAACATTAACACATTTATAATTCCTATATTGTAAATAGACTCTCCCTGTTGAACATTTTATACAGATGTTATAATTTCATTCCGCATGGAATAATCAGTCCTACTATATTCTCTATCCTAAACAACATGCTATATAATTCAAAATATTATTTTGAAAATTTCTGTTGCGAGTTCGGCTTCGGCCATTTCCAGTTAAAGCTAACAGTAGTACTTTTTGAAATTTCAAAATCAAGAATTGTAAATCAAACGACGATTTTACTTCTAAATGGAGAAAGCAACTGATAAATGTAATCACCGAAGATCGCGTAGTGAGCGTTAGCTATACATTATTAATCTATATAAACATGTTGGAAAATTCATAAATAATCGTTAATTGAAATAAATTCAGTTTTAAATAATAAATCTATTCCGTTTATTCAATCGTGTTATAAATCTAACAACACATTACTTTGTTTCATTTATTTTTTGAGCAACTATGAAAACTAACAAACATAAAAACAGTGTGTTAATGGGAACTACGATCGCAGAGACTCTTTAATTTTTTCAAGATCTTTCAATGTTTTTCTTTTTTCTAATATTCTTTCTTCCATGTTTTGTAGCAAAGGCGAGCAAACTACTTCGATGATTTTGGTAACCGCTTTGGAAAACACTAAACAGAATATAAGAACGTTTTAGTGTAAAGCTGAAACAGCTTTCGATCTACACACGTTATATAAACTAAAATCTTTTGGTCTCACAAGGGTTATTTACACATGGACACCTAAAAAGCATCATTTTAATGTTGTCATAGAAACTTGAACAGTTTTCGTATCATGTTTAAAAAGTAAAAAACTTGCAAATGATAATGACTTCGTAGCTCCAGAAAAAGTGTACAAGCATGTTTGTTTGCATTAAACTACTCCAGTTATATATTTTTTTAAATTTGCAATTATTTTCGCACTATTTTGAAGTAGAAAATATGTAATTCTATACAGATATATTTTTAAATCTAAAATAACTTGAGAAATTTTTGAGCGTTATCATGCATTCATACACATACATACATAATAACTGCAAAGTATATAAGAAATTTTGAAAAAAATACATAAAACTGATTTAAATGAAGAAGAGCTTAGTCTTTTCTTTTTTGATATTTTGCAGCATCAATTTTTTACTGTTGGAAAATATCTAAGTCAATCTCTTCAAGCCAACCGTGGTAAAACAACAATTTTGATGTTTTTAGCAATTTTTTTTTTTTATTTTTTTTTCAGTTTTGATGAAACTAATGTTATTTAACTTACTTTAATTAAATCAAAATATATTTAAATGATTTTTTGCAAAAAAATTTTTTTAGCAGATATAATCAATATATTAATTGTATCATATATAATAAATAATGCATAAAAAGTTTTTATGGAAGCTTAAAAAGGTTAAAAATTCGATCAAATTCCAAACTCATGATGAATTGAAAGTTTCATGATTTTCAAATTTTAATTCCTTGAAGGACCAAATGTCAGAACTGATGAAAACGGGTTAAAATAAAGTGAAAAGTTGGAACATCAAAGTATATGGAAATATCATTCCACTCAAGCACTCTGTTACATTTAGATAAATTTAAAAATTAAATTATATATATGCAATTCTTGCCCTTATTCGAACATAAGACAACATTGTTTTTTTCACAAGATACATATGTTAATGTAGAGCATTTCTAGTATTTGCAGCGAGTACGAGAATTTTTAAATACATGTCAGTGAGCAAATTTATCAGTGCGGAAAACAGACATCTATATTATCTACTGTTGCGACACGTTCTTCATAAATTCCGCAACCTATCTTGCTCGGATGACTCTGGGCATTTTTCTACTTGATTATGACGAACTGACCCTACCATTTCTATACCTTTTTTATACAGACACGTGTTTAGTTGAATACTGTTAGACCAAATATCATCATAAAGTTTGTAATTACTGTTTTCAGGAAAAACTTTTGCTAATCGTATAATCATAAATCACTTTAATTAAATTCGAACACACATGTTCAAACAAATCGTATGACACAGAAAAAATGTTCATAATTGTAACACACATGCTCAAACAAATTGTATGACACAGAAATGATGTTCATAATTGTACCACACATGCTCAAAAACATTGTACGGTGCAGACAAAAAAAGTTAATAATAGGAACATACATGCTTAATACAATGACGCAAAAAAAATAATTTCAACATACATACCAGAGTTTCTCCGCATCTAAAATTCTCAAATAAAATTTTTAGCATAAATCACTTCGCAGTTTACCTTTTCTGGTAAAATAATAAATATAATAAGAGAGGAAAAATGTAAAGATACAGCGATATAAAGTTAATACATAAGGCTTATGCTGAAAATTAAATATTGAAGTAAAATACAGCAAAATTTTGTCGAGCAAGGATTCCTAATTTTTCCTTTTAGCAAAAAAAAAATTTTTTTTTCGAATCTCTGTAAATATATGAAAGTTCCGAAAGCAAAAATTTTTTTCAGTATTAAATGTATGAAAAATATGACAAAATATACATAGAACAAAAGCTAAATTAACTCTAAACTAAAACACTTGTTGTTGTTGTTGTAAAATCTTATTGTCTTGTATTGATATTAAGATATTAAACTAGAAGTAAACAAAAAAATCTCAGGCCATACTAATAAAAAATCCATTATTAGCTTGCCTAAAACTCATAACCGACATTTTTGAAATAAGGAAATTGTTCTTTAAATACCAATTTAAACTTCAAGATCTTTCACGTCGCTCAGGGCTAAGGTGAAAAATCATTTCAAAAACGAAAAGAGGTAAAGGCGAAATAACATACATTCGTTAGACAAAAACATTAAAACTATTCATAAGAAAAAATATATCAGTTTCCTGTTAAGAAATTCTGACTTTTACCTGCAGAGTTTGAAATGGCTGTAAGCATATCTTGATCTTCATTACTGAAAAAAAGGAAAACATTTATTAAGTGACTGAGAGAAAACTAGAAAGTAAATTTAAAATAAGCAACATTCCGAAATCATTTGCAATTTTTTTCTAACAATAAACTGAATTTCAAAAGAGAATTTAAAGTAACTTTTTTTCTTTAATTACTTAAGCTTAACATTGCTGAATAAGCAATTTACAGATATTTATTGTAAAATTCTCCGGTAATTGATAAGAATAAGGTTCTTAAATTTGCCACCTGAATCAATATTACACAGATATTAGCTAAAAATATATGTTTATTTATTAGCTAAGGCATCTTTTTTGGTTGGTAAAAATTTCAAAATGGCCGAAATTCCAACAGGAAACCTTTTTTTCCTTACAAAAAAATTGAAAAAATATCAGCAAAGCTTTTTTACTCAAACTGACTGACACGGGTGAATTTAATTAAAGAACTTTAAGTATTCGGTGGGAGTCAGAAAACATCTTAATGCTTTTATGGAATTTTTTTGGATCTGAAAGCTTAAATAACACACCTTAAGTTTATAAACTTTTGAAAGTACAAAAATTTTCCAATCTTAATGAACTTAGAGAATAATTTATTAACCGTACTTTTTAGAATAATAATTATTATATTACTATTATTCCCAAAACATAACTCTTGGAAACCCTCCCCCTGAATAACTGCTATTTAGATAGCTGTCCCTAACATAGTATTTTGGCAAAAATTCCCCATTTATATATGTATATAAACATTTAAAAAAAATTTATAATAAATAATAAACCAAAAATTCTTACAATAGCGATCTATGATTAATGAAGAGTTCAATTTTTATAATTGCGGCTTTCGAATATGTTACTTCATTCCAGATTTAGCGCTGTGTGCACCAATAGCATAGCAATAACGCCCCACAAAGACTAGCTCTTAATTTAGCGAGGTGTTTTAGTTATTACATAAAAAAAAAAAAAAAGAAAAAAAAAAAAATAGAAAAACGAAAACGTCTCAAGAATTAAAAGGAAAAAAAAAAACACTTTAAAATCACAATTTTACTACTTTAAACCTGTTTAGAAATTACAAACAAGATTGATGTTTTTCGTGTTCTAGTAAGTTTTAACAACAAAAGGGTTTTTAATGTGTAATATCAACTTATTTTGTGCTCAATTTTGGACGTGATAAAATGTTGAGAACTTATTTTTAAATCTATAACAAAAAAGCTCCAAAGTAATAGGCAAAATCGTTTTTGAGAAATAGCCTGTAAATAGCGAGAAAAAAAAAAAAAAAAAAAAAAAAAAAAAAAACGCTCCACGCTTTTTCCGCATTAATGCACTACATGCAAAAATTTGCGTTCTTATTGCAACATTAAGTGCGTTACAGATGAATAATACAATGAATTTGAATAACACCAGAATTTACCAGATTTTTAGACAAATAGAGGACATTGCTCAAAGAGAAAACAATGTTTTCTTCCTTACGTCTAAGCGAATTCACAAAAAAATTTAGAAAACCCATTGTTTTAGTGTTATATTTATTCTCTAAGATTTTAAATTTTTGATAAAAATTAACAATATTCACTTATTCCACCCATTCACAAAGGTAAATGAAGATCAAACATAACAACTCACACTAATGATTTTTGATAAGCATCCATTTCTTCCTAGAAAGTGAAAAAGATGAAAACTTGTGGATAAAACTTATAGTTTTTTCCTATCACAAATCAAAATAGTTAACTTGATTACTAATAAAAATAACTGAAGGCAATTATTTGATAATTACAATAGCATTCCCATATTCTAATAATTTACGGCATTAGGGTTCTACTAAGGATATCACACATTTCTTTTTTTTTCAGAGCTCTTTAGGTGATTATTTCATCGGTAGGTCATTTCTGAATAAAGGCAAGATACAATATTTGTTGTGACGTCAATTATTAATCAGAAATAATTAAGAAAACGCTATGATAACGTCTATATTTATAAAATTCTTTTTCAAGTAGTGGGGCATGAAACTTCTTCTTTTTTTTTGCATTTTTATGAATTCACAAATCACCATACCTTTTTTATGACCATGTGTTTCAGGAATTAATACTAATTGAAAAATTACAGTAGATCTTTCAGCTTAGCACCAACAGGTTTTTGGCCATACGTGCCAAAAACAAAAAAAATTTTCTCTACAGTCGACTAATTCTAAGCAAAATAGAAAAAAAGTAATGAACGAATTTAAATAAAACTTGACTAAAGTTGAACACATGACCATATTCAGCAAAAAAGTTTCTTCATGTAATAAACGGTTAATGATGAGAAAAAGCTGGTGGATATACATGTATTTACATGTGGCCATTTGTCAAAACAAACCAGAAAGGGAACTAAACAGGCGACCATGTTACAAAAATTATGCCTAAATTTTGTGTTAAATATTATGAAGTATATCAAAAGAAACCAACATAATATAATAAAACCAGCGCACTTTTTTTTTCTTTTCTTTTTTTTGAAAAGCAAGCACTTTACTAATTAATAGACTCTCGGTCAATCTATTTTATGATAAAATCTAGAAACCTTTAACAAATAAAGTTATAATAGTTATAGGTAATAGTTTGAACGATAAAAAAAAATTAAGTATTGAATATTCAATTTTTGTTGTTTGCAGTTTTACGTTGTTCAAAGTTTTGAATGCCCCAACAAAAAACATCACACAAAAAATAAATCACAACCAGAGACTTATTTGACTCCTAACATAGCAGTACTTTTCAGAAACAAAATAAATTGATACCCCTACTATATAAAAAGCTACTATTAACCTGTAAAATGTGAAAGGCAACAGATCAATTCAATAAAACCCTAATGTTAGAGGTCAGGTGCAGGCTCTGTATGTGATTGGTATTGGACCAAGTTGATTCTGGACCAAGTTGATATTACTCAGATGTCCTTCCTATCAACAAACCTCTGGAGGGAAACCAACTATATTTAATCAAAAAGCCCCCTAGTGCAATTTTACAGTGGTCTCAGATAATATGTACAGTAAAAATGTAACTATTGAGAGTGAAAAGATATTTGTAGTTAATCTAGCCAAAATATATGTTGATTTACGAAGTAAAAATTAATGTACAACATCAGTGGATTAAATATCTATATTTTTCATCAATTTTTGAACTAGATTAAAGTTTCCCAAAGGCAAAGTAGAATATTTTGTCAGTAACTTAAGCTCAGAATCTAAATCTAAACCTGTTATGTAAATACATAACATGGGTGAATTGATAGGATGCCATCAGCTTCGCCGAGTCCCTTAAAACTTTATAAAACAAAGGTTCTCGAAATTTTTAAAAACCTCATCATAATTCCATAAACAATGCATTTTAAAATGGAATTACAATGAAGTTTTAACAACAAAACTTAATAGAGAAGTTTGTTGAGTTGAAAAAGGTTACAAAACGGACATTTTGCTTGACTTATAACTTAATAATAGATTTATGAAAGAGATTAACTTAAACAGAGTTTATTAAAATTGATTCTATTTTTAAAATATCTAGCTTAGCTTCAACAAGGTTTATAAGCACTGGATGTCCTGTTAACTCAGAATATGTCGCGTTATTGTTTTAAAAGTTTACCTCTAAAAGAATTTTGGGTAGATTGATCAATTGTTCTAGACAAGCATCACTCATGTTATCACTCGGAAGGATATCATGTTCTATTTCAACACGTTCAAAGCTAAACAAAACAAAAATAAAAATACAAAAACCTGGAAACATTCAGCAAAATTTTTTTTCTTATTTTGGGGTCCAAGCCTAGGGCAAAAATTTTCTGTATATGGGCGAAGGATGCCATTTATGGTCCTTTAATTTCACACAAAATAAAAATAAAAAAGTAATGAGCAAGCTTCCAAAAAATTGCAGGGTAAAGATGCAGGGTAAAGACGCAAGGTAAAGATGGTGTTTTAGCTTCATGCAAACCTGAAAAGAACGAATTGCGATAAAATGTCAAAGATGTTGAAATAGCATTTTTAAAATAAAAAAAGTCTAAAATTAACTATATATAATTATATATATATATATATATATTTATTTATATAAATATATATATATTTATATATAAATATATATCTGGGCCCGGAGAACAAAAATTTTTGCCATAGAGGGAAAGCAAACCCCTTACAGAGACTAGCCAAGTGAATTTATAGTATTCTATAATCATGTAGCTTTTTGAATTAGAGTTCCAACTCCAAAATTAAGAAAATTTTTTTGCATGAATCAAATGGCCATTTTAACTTTGCGCTAATTTAATTACACAATATGTTAATGCTTTATATACCTCCCACTACTTTCAACAGACTGAAAACATGTTACTTGCATTTCGCCACAGTTCTATAATAAATATAAAGCTGACAAAAAAAGTATGCTTTGAATATTTAATAAACGGAAAACTAACATAAACTAATAAATTAATAGCACATAGGGCTTTTCTTGTCATTAAAATTAATTTTATGTAAGAATCGAACGTTCCCAGATACTGATGGTATTCAGTTTATTTTCTTATTTATTTAAAATCTTATACTATTTTCTGTAAGAACGAAATTCAGGTGAGTTCAGACAGCAACCCTCGGAACTTATTTTTTATTAAATCTAACAAAACTAATTCAGAAACCAAATGTTATCATGTCTAATATTTCTTCTTGACAGATTTAGATTTTAAGTCATCAAAATTTTAGATTTAGTTCACAATTTTAGAAAAAAAAAGAAAAAAAGATTTTCAGTGTTAAATAATTCTAAAGAAGGTAATGAAGATTTCAAGTAACTTTCTTTTAAGGTCTCAAATTTTGCACAAAAGAGGTAAAAATTTTAATAATCTTAACTGCCATGATTAGAAGTTTGGTATAATTTCAAATTTTTATCAGATTTTCAATGCAGTGAATGTTTCCTAGTGCCCTTAAACTGCTCATAAAACAAATCTGATAAGATTAAAAAACAAAAATTTTGAGCACATTAAAATAAGAGATTGAAATGAATGAGTTATGAAGATAAGTATTTACAGCCTGATTTTCATTAAAGCAAGATAATATAATTCCAATGAAATCTTTATCCATCAATTGATAACTAGCTTGTGTACGTACATCTAAATAAGTACAGGAATATCAATCAGTGGAAAGTGTTTCTGGGTCCCAGAATTTTTTAAGTATAAGCTGGTATTGAGAAGTCATTCTAATACTGTTTGTCGTATTTCCCTCATTCATGACAGCTGCTAAAAAAATTAGAAACCCAGTTGATATTACCAGGTTCAGTTTCATGATAATTACATAACCTCTTTAAAAAGTTCAACCAAACAGCAGTTCCTCTCAAATTTTTTAGTAAGTACTACTAAAATAATTTTTCTGTGATGTTTATAAACCTTTTTTTTCGGCAAAAACTGTGCTGAGAATATTAAGACTAGCACAAATATGGTTCATTGGCTAGTAGTTTATAGATTATTTCATTGGTAACCTCCAAAGCTATTTAAAAGCATAAGTTTTAGTCAGACAAAGTGAAAAAATGTGGGTGATATATCCTCATCTCTTTTAAAATCAACTGCACCTTTACTTGTACTTTATTTATTGGATGTATTAATACATCTTTAAAAAACGCCTTTACCAGCTGAAATAAAATTAAAAGAAATTTTTCCATGTTTAAAACAAGCATAACTAACAAAAATAGATATCATCCCAGTGTGTTTGTTAGGGCCAATTATATTTGAAAAGCTGATCTGTGCCCATAAAAATGAGTGCAATAAAAAATAGCAGTTTGCGTTTTGTTAAAATTAATAGGTTCTGATTACTATTTATAGTAAATAT
>JAUZNK010045248.1:0-16615 GCA_035046665.1 Euphysa ruthae | reverse complement strand
ACGTCACTAATAAACTAATTAACACCTTTCAAAAACACTTGATTTCGAGCCTACGCTATTCCTATAAAAACCTTAAAGTTTTTAATTGTAACTAGCCTGACGATAGGAGCAGATTGACTCCTGAAACGTCGCTCAATAAAATTTTATAACTCATGACTTGCGTTTTATAATTTTTTAATTACCTTTCATAAATTCGAAAGTACCGTCTTGAGATTTATGTATAGTGATTGCATGTCCTAAGATACAGGGGAACTGTTTCCTTTGGACAGAAATAATAGTTTTGCCTCTTGTAATCGGAATTTTTTTTTTATTATTGCTTTAATGCTTTAATAAGTTCACATTGCTTTAGCTCTCCTTGCAGTCTGCAACCATTTAAAGAATTTCCAGCATCTTTAGCGTTAAACTTTACACATATTTCACCAAGTAACCATGTTTTGTATTGCACTTTTATTCTGTTTTATATTCAATCACTTTATTGTGCTCAGTGAACCATCTATCAATCCATCTGCAACATTTACATTATTTGTTAGCATAAACCGTGCTCCTTATTTTTATAGTGACAGGTAAACTACCAGTTTGATTAAGACTAACATAATCTGGAATTTTAACAATATATATTCCTGTCTCTAAATCCTTTTTAGAATCTTGTGCAGGTATGATAAATATTTTGTTACCAAGATTATTAATGGTTTTTTCATTTTCTCTTCCTGCTACAAAATTTTTAAGATATAGTTTCACAAACTCATTTGGCCAAGTCAATGTATCCATGTTAGCTACTTTTTATCTTCATCATCATCAGTATGTTTGCAAACTCAGGATCAATACTTTGACGTACACTTTTTTCTAGTTCATAGAGTTTAAATAAACCTTCCCACAAAGAATTTTGCAATGCTTCATAACAACCTTGGTTCTGGTTCATAAAAATTGCTTGCTGTTTTACAGGAGGGAGATGTAGCAAATCTGCTTTGGTCATTATGGATATTCCATCAAATGTTAAAAAATTCTGTTTTATAGTTGAAATTTGAATGCAAAGTTATACCATCTATACCAGTAGCTGCTTTTCCTGTTGAAGTTGTTACAAGTACAGAAGGTTGATCTAGATTTTGAGAAGGATATCGGAAAATTTTTTTAAGATATTCAGTGATTACTTTTACCAAAT
Source organism: Euphysa ruthae (assembly GCA_035046665.1). Classification (NCBI taxonomy): domain Eukaryota; kingdom Metazoa; phylum Cnidaria; class Hydrozoa; order Anthoathecata; family Corymorphidae; genus Euphysa; species Euphysa ruthae. Next base: position 15,456 of record JAUZNK010045248.1, on the reverse strand, counting down.
AACTTTTTCCAACTCCAGCTCCTATGAATAAAAATATAAAGAAAAGATCACGTGGTTCTTTATCGTTATGTTCAGCATATCAAGTTTCTATTGCATAAGTTGTGATAAAATTAAACATAGTATGCTCTTACTCATTAACACATGAACCCAAATCATGATATAATTCATTTGGTGCCAAGAGATTGTTTTCAACTGTAAATGATACTGGAACAGCTTGGTTGTCTGAAGTATCATCATTAGAACCAATTAAGTTGTGATTAAACATTGGAAACTCTTGATGATCATTATCTTGTAAATTATTTTGATGAAGATCTTCATAATCTATGGCTCGAGCCTTTTAATGTTTTTAAGATTTTATTTTCCTTTTTTTGAAATTTGGATTCATAATTACTGTTATTATTGAAACAAGAATGACTGCGCTTTCTCATTTCACCTAATCCATTTTTTAAAATTATTGTATTTGTTTTTTGACAAAGTCATGATATCTGATACTGTTATACTATAACTTTCTAGAATTTCTTCTTGCGGTGATCCATTAGTTTGTTTGCTTATATAATTAGATGCAAAATCAACTAAACAAAGTTCTCTGAGCAATTTTCATGTGTGTCAATAATACTCAATGCATAAATGTTTGTGTCATCAGATTGCATTTTTTCAAGAACAGATTGTAATTTTAAAATTCGAATACGATTTTTTCTCAATCCTGTTGGCTCTTATACACCATCAATGTTAGAATGACGCATTGCTAAAGACAACACAAACTCTTTTGATTGCTTCATGAGTAGATACTTCTCAATTAGTTATAAATACATTTCCGATACTACGCATTTTTTCTTTGATATATTTTCCATGGGTCTCTTTTGAAGCTTTTTTCATCAATTCACTCATGTAGTGTTCTGGTTTACACAAGTAAGATGTTAGATATGTTAACATTGCATAATTGCATAAATAGATGATCCATGTTAGTTTTTAGCAAATTTAATATAACTGTGTTATAAGTTCCAATATTTATCTCAGATAGTTTTTTTTTATGAATAATGGATGGTTTCGAATGTGTGTATTGTAATGCATTATAATAACTTTTTTTGACACACTATCTAATTCTAATAACTCCTATTCTGTGATAAAAGAAATACTAGTACAGCAGTCAACAGTACTCTATTCATGACGACTTTGAGTTATTGTGATTCAATTAGATTTTCTGACTCTTGGGCTATAAGTGTTTTGGATGATGGTGGTCAAGGTGCTTTAAACCTGCATTTAACATCTATCTTCTTTCGACATGTGGTAGTGTGATGGCGACTTTGTACTTCATTGACTAATGTATTTAACTAAGGATACATATCTATCTCAGGTATGGAACATGTAACATACTTATCAATAAATTTTGTAAAAACACTAAAACCGTCATCAATTTTTGGAGCACCGTATACATGTATAGGAGCATGAAAATGTTCTGTTCCTCTTCCCTGGTGTTCTCTTCTATCATCAAAATTAAATATCTGAACAATAGCATGCATTCCACTTAGAATAACTTTTCCTCATAAACTTTTGAATGTATGATCATTTTGACGTGCAACTGCGACTGGGTTTCTTTTTAAATAAGTACATTAGTACTTCAATCCAATGCATGTATTTGTTCTTTAGAAAATACTTCTCCATATTGTTGTGCAACGACTTTTATTATATGTGTCCAATGAAATGCAGCAGCTGAACATGTTAAAAAGAATATATTAACACTATACGGTCTTATTTTTGCAAGTACATCAAGTAGCATATTGTGAAAATATTTGATCATCAGATATCATACGCAAAATAGTCTCTTGATTTGTAAGTTGCTTTCTTTCTGCAAAATGGATTGTACTAGCAACCGGGTTTCTTTTAATCCAGTCAAAGCATTGTAAAATTTACTGTGGATTATAAGCAAAACGATCATCGCAACATTTTAAATGAGCATGTACATATTTACAAGGAGTTATACGAACTTAGAGTTTTTCATTATAATGATTTTTACTAACTGAGTAATCTTTTACAAATGGTAGTGCTTCCCACTTTGGTTCTAACAGAAATGAAACAGGCATACTTCCTTCTCCAGGTGCAATGTTTATGATTTTTTCTACTGAGATGTTAGGACCATTTAAGTCACGCATAACAGTGGGATGTGGAGCAGCTGACATTTTATTTTCAGTTTCTGTGTTATAGTCATTTCTTTTTATATTCTCATCGCTGTCTGCTTCATCAATGTTTTGTTGAACAAGATTATTATTTGTTAGAAGGTTCCATAATTCTGTATCAAAATACTTGCTGCTTTTTGTTAGAAGGTTCCATAGTTCTGTATCAGAATACTTGCTGCTTTTTGTTAGAAGGTTCCATAGTTCTGTATCAGAATACTTGCTGCTTTTTCCCATTGTGAGTCAATTAAAACATCTTTATAAAATGGATCGGAAAATGAAATTAGATTTTTCTCAGAAAAACCAAGCTTGTTATTTTCTTGCTATTAGGGACACCTAATTATGTAAAGTTTTAGAAAATAATGAACCGATTCTGAGAAAACTTTAAATATGTCATTTTTGGGGCAGATTTTTCTTAAAATAACCAAGCTTGTCACTTTTTTGTTATCAAAGACACCTAACATCATGCAAAGTTTTAGGAATAACAAATGAACCGATTCTGAGTCAAGGCAGTTACAGACTAACGGATGGAAGGACATGAGATTCATTTGCATGAATTTATGACCTCTTGGCGCTACCGGTGGTCCAATTAATGCTATTTATAACCATGTTTCAAATTTAGAAATTATTAACAAACATCACATATTATTATTATTTACATGTTTGAAACTTTTTAAAGCCAGGGTAACTATAAAATTTATCGTGTGATTTTTTCCCGCAGAATTGGCACACGAAATTATAACTGCACTCGAACTTTTTTATGAAATTAGCAAAACAGCAAAAATCTTTTGAGAACTGTGTTATAAAACAGTAAAAAGGACATCATCCATAGTAAAGTATTTGTTTCCTGCTGTAAGCGTTGTCAAACATCTTCAACTAGATGATTGCAAAAATTATCTCACAGGAAAGCTGAAAATTTTACAATGAATTGACGAGCTGTATCAAAAAACCAATTCATTTACTGATTAGAACAATGTTACATCATTAAGACAGACCCTTCAATAATTTTTTGGTTAGCATATCAATATATGCTGGTCAAACTAAATTCAAACCGCTCAAAACTTTTTAGGTTAGAGACAGTGTGTGTGTGGTGTAGATATCTTTAATAAAAAAAATAAGGCTTATAAATATCATTTGCTTATATTTCTAGCTTAAATTGATAAAATTTTTGCCTCACTGGCCGTCGTCTAACAGATATCTCAGGACCTCATAGATATGTCCAGTAAAATAAGGTCACCTGAACTCAAAATACAAAACAGGTGCATAAACTACAAAGGAATTCTAAACCAAGCCCTCTCACACACAAAGATCAAATTGCCTCAATCAAAATTATATGGATTTTCTCTGCTTAAAAAATAATAAAGGTATCTTTTTATAAAACAAGCTAGACATGAAAAAAAAAATAATTTTTTTTTTTAGCAAAATAAGCACTCACTTGAAAATCATATAATTTTGTTTTAAATTGCTCACGTTCTTTTGTATATGGGATAGCTACATCTAGTGCTCCTTGAGCTAACCCAATCATCTGAAAACAGAAAACAAATATGTATCGTATGTTAATATTTTTCAGCAAGATTTATGACATGAAACTCACATTAGTAATATTGTTTCAATATTGGAATTTAGGCAACAATCAAGAGTTTCTTAAAAACAAAGTTAAAAAATGAGTGATTACAGTACTAATAAAGACATTAAAAACAAATTACTTTTCAATATACTACAGCAGAAATGCACATAGATCATCAGACCGCAGACAAATTTGATTGATATCTGGCTGAGCGGTTCAGTTTTTGGTTTCTATCAAGGATGTGCAGGTTCAACCCCTTTTAAAGACCAATGATTTTTTATACAGTAAGCTCAAATGGGAGCTCTAAGTATACCATAATCAAACTTGTGGGTTCTTCTCCAATAAATTACTTCAGAGAACTATTTGTTGGCCCCATGTTAAAATAATCGAAATGAATAACAAAATAATCAAATTAAATTTGATAAAAATATGATTTTAATGAGTAAAAAATGCTAATGGCTAAAAGTATTGATGAGATATATCTTTATTCATTAAACCTTAAATCTTTGCTAGATGTAAAACGGCTTTCAGATCTGTATATCTCCATTGCATCTAAACCTTATTGAATATCAAATTTATTCAAATCAATTTTTTGTTTCCACTACCATTCCTTTTGCTGTTTTCTGAATATTATTTTCATATTTTATGTGGATTAATATATATCATTTGGGATGTTACTATGTTGCTCAGCAACAACAACATATCAATACTTACGTATTTTAACTGATATTTTAATAATTGTTATTACTTTTAGTAACCAATCATTTTTTAACATTTTGCAAGTTTATAACCAATAGAATTTTAATGTTTCCCAAAGTAGTACATAAGCAAGAGTTTTGGCACACCCTGTACATTATGTCATGCCTGAAGAAGATATGAAAACATATCGAAAATTTGCAAGTATAAAAAACTGTTTTTATTACCTTTTTATATTATATAACACTTTATTTAATGAGTAGTACCGCAGCGACTGTAAATTTTTTGCACCTTTTGTTTGTTTTACATCATTCCGCGACATGATTTTGATTTTCAGATTTTCAGTGAACAGACCTTTTTTTTTGTGTGGACCAGTCTTGATCATTTTTTGAGAAGTCAGTCATTTATAATAAATAAAATTCCCAAAATAACTACTTAAATGTCACACAAAAAATAACACAATTTATAAGCCTTGTTAAGTTTAGAGAATGTGTAATCATAAAGACATGGTTAGTTTCCAGAAACATCCTAAAAGACACCTAAATTCTTAACATATGATTATGTTACTTCAAGATTTGTTATGTTCAAGGAGGAAATTAAAGGGAGAGAAAATTAGCCTTCGCTTTTGCCTAATTCTTATAAGAACTAAAGAGTAGTATTTCATCTCAGGGAAAAAATATATGAATTATATATATAAATATATAATCTTAAAATTAAAAGAAAAAATGTCTAAAATTTTAGAAATGAACCATTAAGAAACAAAAGTTATTGTTGTTTCCAATCACTAAGGAGGGTCTCAGAATTTATTTCACTAACAAATGTATTGCATAGCACTCAAAGGTTTTGCTGGGTTAATAACCATACAACCATTTACACCCTCTTTATCAGCTATATCAGCTAAAAGTTAGTTAAAATAAGAGTAAAAACAGCAGCAAAATTATAAATCACTTACCAAAATGTATAATAACCATAGTACAAATCAATGTATAAAACCTTTTTTATGACTACTATTTACATAACCAAAAAATGTTTGTGGTTGAATATTAAACTTTGTAGTCACTAAAACAATAAACTGTTGAAAAAGGATTTAAAATCAAGTCGTAATAACAAAGAAATTTACTTTGAACAGTTTAAAATGTAACATTATTTGGCTAAAAATAACAATAGCATAAGAATAATGCTTGAGTTTTTTTTTTTAACAAACTCTGCATTTTCAAAATTTCACCCATTTAATTTATAACTGCTCCAGCATGAAGTAAAAAAAAAAAAAAAAAATGATTGTATGACACAAAATGAAATACAACAAATAGGATCTCATGATTGATGGACTTTTGAATGAAACATAAAAAACAACTCAGATTGACGGTTTAAACGCTTAATAGAAACATTTGCAAAAAAAAAAAACCATTGAATTGGAAGCAAAACTAAAATTTTGGTATCCAGTTACTTGCTACATTAATTTAAACCTAGTGAAATTTCCAAAATGGCTAAAATGATCAGAAATAATATTTCTAATAGAAATTTTGATAATATAACTGGAACATTACACATTAAAAATAAAACAAAAAGTTTCGTTCTCATACAAATTTTACCTGTTAATGGGTCCTAAGCATACAAATATTATCTGACACAATGTTTTCAAACACCACACCAAACTTTGTGGAATCGAAACATAATAATATAACATAGAAAGGCTGTAGAGGCTTGAGGACAAGAATTTTTGACAGGTAGCTTTATAGATGAAAATTTCTGTGGTCATCAAACTTCATAAAAAAATTAAAAATCTTTCTATGCTAATAATTTCAAAAAAGAAAAAAATTCTTTTCAATAAGAGGGAAAAAAAATCTGAAAAGATCTCTCACTTTCCTTTAGGATCTCTGATAACTACAGATGAAATTTCAGAAAAACCACAACATTTTGAATATATAAAGATTTCTTTTTTATATAAAAAATATGTAATTCTTGTGATGATTTGTTTTAGTTAAATACTTGGATAGGAAATGAAAGGTTGAAATTATGAAATTAAAAAAAGAGAAATTCTGTCTCTGACGAGTCTGGCATAAGGTATCTTAATATACTCTAAAAGTACCATCTATGAGTATCTCATGGAAAAAAAAGAAAACAAAAGCGGCTAAAGATAATTTAGGATAAGACCAAGAATAACAAATCATTTTATGAAGGATACTCACCAACCAACTTACCAACCAAGAGAAAGGGATAACATTATGGTAAAAGACAAGAAATAAAACATGGCTCGTATTGAGAATAAAATATGGCTCGTATTGAGACAGTAGAAAAGCTTAAACACAAAAACTAAAAGAAAAAAAAAATTGCAATGATTCTTTTAAATTAAATTTCAAGATGCTCTTATCTTAATGCCTGTGTAGCCACAAATAATTAAAGAATAAACAAAATACAAATATGAAAATTCTAATATTCTCAAATTTGGTTAGATTTAAATATTTCATTAAGTTTTTTTAGAGAAGATAAGCGAGTCAAAAGAAATAAGGCCAATTAAGTCAAAATTAAATTTTGGTGATAACTAGTGATTAAGGCTGTATTCATTTAAAATAAATCATAGTAAATTTCAAAGTAGACGCAATAATCTCTAAACTATAATAAGAAGAATAGCCTAATAAAAGAAGGGTGACTGAATTATCATCACAATTTACTATTAACCCTTTTATATCAATGAGATATAAAAATCAGGATGATTTGCAAACTTTGCTGAGAGGTCTAAAGTGCAGGTAATAGTGAAAGATTAATCTAGTTTCAATGTTACAATCAAAGTAGGTTTACACACTCAAGAAAGTTTTGCTGGAAATTCTGATATCTTAAATGATGTAGAACACCATGCCTAACCTTCTTTAATAATTGTTTCTTATTTACTTTCAACTATTTATTCCATACATAATGATATTTACACGAGACGTCGTTAGGTTATTCTAGCAATGGCATAAATTTTCAAATTGAGACTTTCTTCATCCATGCAATTACAAATAAAAAATGGTTGCTGAATTTGGCATGTCAAGGTCAAACTTGTTTGAAGGTTCCAATATCACAGCCTTAAAAGAATTCCATGGTTCCGTTTCTTATTGCACAAATTTAAAATTTTGAACTTATTTTATCAAAAAAAACTATAAATATATATCATCTATAAAATCTTATTCTGTTATTATTTTTTAAAGAGCTATTAAATTTAGTTACATGTCTTTTCTCAGCTAGTCCGTTTTAGTTTGAAAAGCATATCTTCTTGGGGGTTCATTCCACGGTGAAAAATTTGCCATTCCATTCAAAAGAGTTAAGGCTTGTTCTGCATAGATATTGCGCATTAATGCGCCATTTTTCTAATTCTATCAAACACATTTCCTTATTTTACAATTTAATTTATGTTAAAAAGTTTAGAGTTCAAAACCAAAATTGCAATTAAATTATCAACTTAATAAATCTGTAAAAAAATTTATTAATACCTGTGCTCCAATGCCTATTCGTCCAATATTCAAACATTCAATTGCATATTTGTAACCCATCCCCACCTCACCCAATATGCTACTTTTTGGTACCTACAACATATACAAATAAAAAAAACAAGTGATATATATATATATATATATATATATATATTTACTTAAAATCTGTAAATTTTTAGTTAAGAATCTCTATAAAAATATCAAAATCTACAGAAAATTTTAAATTAAACATGGTGTAGCATAAATAATTACATATAAACAGTTGTGATACATACCCTAACATCAATGTAATCAACAGGACAAGTACTGGAAGCCCGTATACCAAGCTAAATTGAGAACAAATAAAATGTCTCAGAAAAAATATAGTTTAACAACATAAAAAAAGATTTAGATCTTTGTATTCAGGATCAACTCTTTTGAAATGAGTTCTTTTGACAGCAAAACAAATTTTTTTGATCAAATTATAATTCTAGATAAAAGTGCAAATTTGTTTCAGTTAATTCCTAATCTCATGGTTAACCTCAAAATTATTCCCAATAATTTTGCATTCTGAATATTTTTACACATGCTTTTAGGTTGTTCTAAACAAAGTTCAAAGGCATATCTAGCTTTAAACATATATCGCAAATATCTTTCTTTGAAATATTTAAATAGTTTACCCACAGCTCTGTAACCATAAGCATGTTAAGCAAAAGTTACCTATAGCTTTAAATTTTAAATTGATTATGGAATCAATATTAGGTATTATGGAATCAATATTAGGTATTATGGAACCAATTTTATCAGGAAAATTTCGCCTTAAGCAGATATGTGCATCAAAAAACAACAGAGTGGATTTTCAGTTGATTTCAGTTGTAAAACACATATATAAGAGCAAAAGCAATTTATTTTTATAAAAATACTCTTCTTTTTCTGAACGCCAGCATGTACCATACACCAAATCACAAGAAAAAATTTTCCACGGCACACAAAACCATAGAATTAAAATTTCTCAATGAAAATTTAAAAATGTCAGTTTTAGATTAAATTTGACATGTTTAATCACCCAGTGAACAGGCTCCGACAAAATTTTCAAAATCACAAACATGCTAAAAAAATATGAAATCGTATCTACATAACATAGTTGAAAATGATGTCACTCACAAATATAGATAAATAAATACAAACTGAATTATCTCCATATAGGGAGTATGAGCCGTGACCTCAGCCTCAAAAATATCGTTTTTAGGCCTAAAATGGTCATAAATCAAGATTTTTTTTTTAATTTTTAATACCTTAAACTTTAAAAATGTATTTTTGATCGATTGTTACACAAACTCAGCAGAGACAAGTGATAGGATAAATTTTATTTTTCTGCACTGAAAAACAAACACAAAGCACCCAAAGAAAATTATAAACAAACGCAAGATATAGGGAATAAAACTTTTTAAACATAGTACAAAAATTCAACATAAAAAAGTCTTTGAGCCTTTGTGCTCTAAAACTTATAATCATGATCAACACTGAAAACTATCAAAAACAATATTTTTTCAATATTCTAAAAAATTCCAGAAAAAATAGCGAAAATCACATCTTAAGAAAAATTATAAAATGCAATCTTAAGAAGAATATATTTTACCATTTTCAAAACTTCTTATGATTTTTAAAATTTGAAAACACACAACACTTGTCGACCAAATTCTATCAAAATAATATTTAAGTCCATTAATTTTCCTTGCTTATTAAAACAGTACCAATTATTCTGTTAACACATTTCCCTAATTTTTGAAATTTTTTGCAGAACTAAAAGAAAAATTTACTCTTCAAGCTATAATTTCCTTTAAACATAATATCTGATGGAGGTAACTTTATATTATAGAGGGATGATATAGCACATGTGATGTAAAAAAAATTTAAAGGGATTAAAAGTGAAAAAAAACTTATGAACACTTATGGATCTTTAATAAGACACAAATAAAAAAGAACTTGACAAAAGCTACTTAAATTGTTATCAAAGATTAAAACAAAATTATTTATTAATTTATGCTGTGAAACATCACATATACAAATGCTAATATTTCTTGAAATATTTGCTAAAAAACCAATAAAAAAAAAAAATGATGGCGTAGCATGCCCCATGATGCAGGTAATTTGTTTGAGGCCTGTGATCAATTGTATAGTGATCAGCAATTATAAAATTACAAAACAAAAAGGTTCTAAGCTAGATAAAAGTCTAAAGTCAGCAATTAAAAAGTCATAATTTGCAGTGCTCTAATAACCATGATAAAGCTAAGCTAGAAAAAAGTCAACAATTAAAAAGTCTTTCAGTGAAATATATTTTATTCCAGCTTTTTACCTGACCTAAATGTCATAAAATACAAATCTGAATATGAGAAATATATATAAGAATAACAACTTTAGTGTTTTTATTTAATTGATAAAATAACCATGAAATAGCAATTTAAGAATTGCATTTATAAAGCAATGTACTCAAGAAATATTAAAGAAATCAGAAGAAACAATTTGATACAAACATTAGGGAAAGATGAGACTATTGAGATGAAAAAAAAATAAAAAGTCTCATCTGACCGAAATATAAAGCATACCTTATCTTCTTTCTTACCAACATGAAGACCTGGTGTGTCTTTTGGTACTAAGAAACATGTGATTCTTTTATAAGCCTAAAATTTGAAACAAATTAATTACAAATGTCATGTTTATTAATAACATGCTTTCTCTAGTTTTTTATTTAATAACATTTAAAAGTAAGTCACGCAGGGTCTGGATTGACTCGTGGACGTGGAATGTCATAGCCACAGAGAACTAAATGGTTTTGTCAACCTCAGTTTGTACAGAAATGAATAGAACGATGCAAGAAATTTGTGGAGTAAAATAGGAAACAAGTGACCAACACAAAGAAACTACAAAATCAAATTTATTTAAGGATAATGCTGATGCAACAACTGTATGTGGTTATCTTAATGAAAGAGGGCCTTTCAACAGAGACAGAAGTTTTGCCAGTTTGGAAACAGGGGAAGTTTCTGACTCTGTAATGACCGCACACCAAGCGAAGATAAAACCATCAAGAACATGGTCAGTACTTACCAACTCCTTCAAACGAAAGGATATGGCTGTTACAATGGTGTCAAAGTCAAATATTACAGTTGATAGGAATCTTATTCTAATTGATCTGCAGTTCTTGTTTCAACAGCTACTTGCAACAGCTGGTACGATGATACAAAGTTGGAAAGCGCTTTTGAGTATGAATTGTTGTTTGAAAAAGATGGCCTGATGAAGGAAGTCAACTAACCACAGCTAGCCGAGAAAATATGGAAGATCGCTGGCCCAGGTACTGACACTACCAGAACATGTAATATATGTATTAGACGGAAGTTTTTTTCTTCAGAATTTAGCATGGACAAAAGGTCAAATATTCAATTCCATCTGCAAGATGTACATCGATTATGTTGTTCGGAAATATGGTACAATTTCTATCATAGCCTGTGACGGTTATCCTGAAACACCTTCTACAAAGGATATAGCCCATTTGCATCAATCCAACAGTAGAAAAGGAAGACTGGTTAAATTTAGTGGTAACATGAAGCTGGCTGTGAAAAAAAGATATATTTTATTTAAAAATAAACACAATTTCGTAGTGATGCTGATCGAACAAATAAATCTAGTTCATGTTCAAGCATTGCAATCTCCTGGCTATGCTGATTTACAAAGTTCAATCATTGCTATAGAAGCTGCAAAAAACACTACCGTTATTGTTAGTGAAGACACTGATTTAATTGTACTTCTACTTGCCAGACGACTGTCATCAGGTATCATGTCCAAGCTAAAATCTGCTATAACACAAATTAAGTTAAAATTGTGGGATATACAACATATTAAATCCAAAATTGTAAGAACTTGTACAGATTCTATACTGGCCATTCACCCTCAATTAGGCTGTGATAGAGTATTGAGGGTTCATTAGTATGGTAAAGCAAAAGCATTTAAAAAGTTCCAAACAAGTCAGTCATTTTAAAATACAATTCAGGTATTTAATGATCCAGTCTCTAGGTGAAGAGGTAATCAAGGCAAGCAAAAAACTGTTGCTTATCATTTGTAATGCAAAGAATGAAAAAACGCTAGATCAACTGCAATATACAAGGTTTTGCAAAAAGGTATCATTAAGCAGAACAGTTTTTCTCCTAAAAAATCTGCCACAGACATCAGATGCACAACATTCACTACGAGTATACCACATAGTCCAGTCATGGAAAAGACATCATATTCCAGTTGAAATGTGAGCCTGGAGAGTCAAAAATGGTTTGCTTTTACCAATAAAGATAAAAGCAAAACCAGCGCCAGAAAATTTTCTGAAATTAATTACATGTGATAGTGCTAAAGAATGCAGTGTTCGATGTAAGCCGACTCTGATGTACCTCGATGTGTAGAGAGTGCAGATGAGTTTTCTGTTGTAATGGTCAAGATTTAATAACCGATGAAGATGCAGATATGGACCTGTAGAATCAGCACATTTTTATATCTCTATACAGGAAATAAAGGAAAGTGATGACGTTGAAAATTTATGCTATTCAAAGACATTTATGGATTTTACAGCAGCCAATTTGTTACGAGACTTTTCCCTTTGAAATAAAGAATGTATAAAGAATTTTATCGAAAGATTTTCATCACAAAAACAATTTAACAATTCGATGTTCCAAGCTTGACACCCCTGAAAAGATGTACACACCGAGATCTAATAATAAAGGGCAAAATTCTCTTCAAATATAATACAATTTTATTATATTGTATCTTTTTATTGATATTTTTTTACTAATTTTTCTTCATAGATAAGTAACATATATTTTACCCCATGATTTTTTCTTCAAATGTGACCCCCTGATGAAACAAGTAAACATGGTTCTTTATTTTAATTGATGTAGTTATATTTTTTGTAAAGTAGAATTAATATTTCCTCAATATGGGTTGATAGAACATATTTATATAAGGCCATCCTAAAAAATATTATCGTTTCCGATTTACTGACCGGGTGAGATTTTTTTTTAATCTCGAACGGTTGCTGTGCTAAATTCTTTTTTTTTTTGCAATAATTTGTGTTCTTGAGAAAAAAGATCGATACATAAAAAAAAAAAAAAAAAATAAATTCATTTTCTACATAAAACTATAAAGCATGATTTTTTTATATTTTTAAGGTATCAAACCACAACGTCTTTTCTTTAATGCAGAAAAGAAGTGTTAGAGGCTATGATTTTTTTTCAAAGTACCTATTTTCATTTAGTTTATTTTTACAAAAATATTGTAAAGATTCAGATAGTTTCACTGTTTATTCGAGAGCAGAATAAGCTGGGGGTGGTTCAAATGGTGAACCCAAAACACCAGCACTGAGCTGCAATTCAAACGTTGCTTCTCAGTCTTAATAGCTTGTCTGCTATGGCCGAAATATTAAAATATAAAAGTAGAATGAAAGTACTGATATTTTCAGATTATTAAAACATCAGCTGTAAGGTTACCGCGTACTAATAATATTTAGCAAAGTATCAACCAACTCTAATCATAACTTTAAATATCAGTTGGAGATATAAAGATGTAAAAATGTCGAGGCTGCTTAGTATTACTAATGGACAACGTAAGCCCAAACCGAAAAGACAATTGTAAATTTTCTTAAATGCCTTTTTTCTGTTACGTTTATGTTGACATGCATATTTGAATGCTTTTTTAAACCCGCAACAAAACAATCTTTTTTTAATGAATTGAATTTAATTTTAAATAAAGTATAGACGGTTGAAAGAAAAACAATAGAACAAAAAAAGAATTTAAAACAAGCCTGCGGATGAGAGTTAATTAATCAATGATATTACTAAAATTAAAAAAACAAAACAAATACTTACAATGTTAAAAACTTACTTAAATGATCAACTGAAAAATAAAAATTTTTTGCGCGAAGTTTCTATATATTTCTTTCTAAATAAGATTATTCATTATAACCTAGTAGTTTTTTTTTTTTTTTTTTTAAATTTATTTTTATTATTAAGAATCCCAGTTAAATATATAAAAATACGAAAATGCAATGAATAAAGGCCTGAAAATTATACATCAAAAAATAAAGTTTATAAAAATAACAAAGTGATTATATTGAAGTGTTTGTGGTTTTAACAGGACCGGTAGTTCACGAATAATTAACGATAAGGTTACATTAAAGTAAACTTAGTAGTTACTAAGAAACAAAGTGAATCATAGAAAAAATAAATTTTTATTAATTTTGCAGTAACGTCAGTATTTTCCAAACGAGGGATTTTTCAGTACGAATAACTTCGCTCATTCATCTTTATCCATGATTTTTTTCAGTGAATTTCATTGCATGGCATTTGTTTGGGAGTATCCCAGAACTCAAGCAGCTTACGCCATTTAAGTACTTTAGCTTTCTGGAACGAATATTCACTTTTTTTTTCTTTTCGTTTGTGATTCGTAACGTAAATCAATTGTTGTTATTTTTTTTAGAACCAAAATAATTTAAAAACGATCATTTTGCCACTTTCTTGTTTATGTTCTATTTACCTTGATTCTTATAACAAGGCTATTGTGTACGAGGTCGTACTCTGCAAAAAGAAACACCATACGAAAACAAGAATAAGTAATAAAACAAAAAACAATCTTCATTGGTATGTGAACAAAGTTCCAAAACACGCTTTTCATTTTGCAGCTCTCTCCTCCATTTGAGATATAAGTTAAATTGTTAAATATATATTAAATATAGTTAAATATATATAATTATATCTAAAATTTTCTCTTTTTCACAATAAATCAACACAGTGATTCAAAAGTAGATTTACAGTGGGTAAAAGCAAAAAGAGTTGCAAGCCTTTTAAATCATGATTCAAATTCCTGGCAATGAAAAGTTTGAACCAAATGGTGTAAGTTTTCTAGAAAATAATTCAGGCTTTATAGTTATATTGCAACAGTTAGTTTTTTTCATGAAACCTTAATTAATTAGAATTTCTATTTATTTTTGTTATTAGTTTCTTTCTGAAAGACATTATTTTTCTCAGTATCTAACTAATTTTAAGCAGCAAAGAATTTGGGGTAAACTTTTACCAGTTTAATTTAAACTTTTAGCATTTTGATTTACTAACTTACGCAAATTTAATACTAGGTGATTTGAATTAAAATTTGTGAAAGACAAATAAAGAAGTTGGTATACTTTCCAGACAAAAGTTTAAACATAAATTTCGTGAGCACAAATTACCTTTTTGGGATTAATGCTGATAAGTTCTGGTTTAGCATTTGCAAACACCAAAAATAAGCCTGCATGTTCTGCATTGCTTATCCATAGCTTGTTACCATTAATAATATAATCATCTCCATCCTCCTTTGCAGTGGCTTTCATGGCAAATGCATCACTTCCAGAGCCTGCCTCTGAAAGATTGAAACAGCCAACCTATTCATATAAAAAGTTTTGTATCTAATTTTGTAAAGCTATCAAAACTCAAATTGGAAATTTAAAAAAATATATATATCTATATATACATATATGTATATATATAAATATACACACATATAT
>JAUZNK010045237.1:0-16616 GCA_035046665.1 Euphysa ruthae | reverse complement strand
ATTATATATATATATTTTTTTTTTTATTATTATTGATTTTATAATTTGGATTACTCACAGAATTTCATTAAATGCAGAGGCGAATGTATTTTTTTTTCAATATATATATATATATAAAAATGCTAATATCTTCAGGAACATTTTTCTTGAATTTTGGTAATTATTTTTTTTTTAAATCTTTTTCGATGCTTTTAGTCATTTGTTAGTGATATTTCAGCCAGCCACACCTGTTACATGTTAGATTAATGCATATTGTTTTTATCACAGGTGGAAAAAAATGTCCAACATGCAATTCTAGAATTTACCATGAAAAGTGGAACATTTCACCAGAACTTGCTGAAGCCAGGTGGGCACAGAAAGAAGCAAGGAAAAGAGAGATTGAAGAAGTCACTGAATTTTTAGATCTTATGTGATTTATTTTTGAAATTTATGAAAATTTTATTTTTCTATATTGCTTTTAGTTCCGATTTTTTTTTTTTTTTTTCTTTGGACTTCTTGCAAACTGATAACTTCCTCTTATTTCACGATTATAGAGAACTAACAATTTTATAATTGAAAAATAAATTTGGTAATGTGTCCGAATATGCCCAAATGTGATCATTTTATACTAAAGAATTCTTAAATAATTCCTCGAAAATTAATATCCCCTTAAAGCTAGATAAAACCCAATCTTTTAGTCCATATGACCAGTCAAATTTTGTCTAAAATTAACATTTATCGTAAGTTGTTTTTTAGTTTTCTTGGGATTTAAGATAAGATTATTATGACTTAACCATATCAACTGTTATGTCTTAAAACGACCTTTTTAAAGTTAGTGTAAATTTTTGAATTTTTTTAAAAACATTTTGTGATGTTACAAAATATAAATTTTTTTAAATATTCTACTAATGCTTATAAATCTGCTTATAGATTTTGGGCATTTCAGTCATTTCAAATTTTTTTACTGCAAAACATGATCAGTTTGGTGTCTGGTGCAGACAGTTTCCATAGCTAGGGTATGTTTGTTAGTCTTAAAGTGCAAGTCACGTAGTGTGTGGTCCTCCATTAAAAAGATCAGGTTTTTAGTTACTGTAAATAGATCGGGGTGAGGAGCAGCATGTAGTTATTAAAAACTTCTCTGCAACACTTTATCAAATGAAAAAACATTTTAAATAAATTTTATAGAAAACACTGGTTTTACTTGAAGTGTTTTATAAAAAAGCACGCATTAATAAATGTTGGTGGTGTTGGTGTTGCTGATGATGTTTTCGTCTGCAATAAAAAAATTTGCTCAAAAATTAATACAGGTAAGTATCTCTAGAGAATAAGCTATTTGGAAAAAATAAATACAGATTAAGGGATGTCGATCAAAGCTCTAAAAAGTTGCATTATGCAGGATTGAAGAAGGAAAATTAACAAAATTTTGTGAAAATATTTAATTAAATTCAAATCTTATGAAATATTTATGTAATTATGAAAATTATAAATGCTACAGTTTATTCTTCATTTTTTCCAAAATTTAAAGCAAAAAATCTTATTCTGGATGCTTGTGCACAAAGCTGGCTGGATTAAATTGTGATAGATTTAAACGTGCTGCATTTTTCTAAAAATCTTTTCTTATACATTTTTATGTCCATTTTCTATGCTAGCAAAGGTTACATGGAAAAACATATTGTTTGGAAAATATTTCTTATTATTTAGGAATGTTATGGTCAACTAAAATATCTTTCAGGGTTTATTACTAAGTAAAAATATTATTTCTGATAGTTTTAACTTTTCACCTAAATTTAATTTTTTGATGAGGGAAAGCTAGCTATGTTTAAAATCAATATTTTTGATTTTTGTCTTAACACTAATTTATAGTAAGATGTCTTTCTGAATTATTCTGTTTCTGAAAGGTTTTATTACGACTTATTATTATTCAGTTTTGCATTAATGTGCATAGTTACAAAGTTCTTGCTTAAGCTTTGTTTTAATATTCTAATTCTGGTACTTAGATTCAAAATTCTAGTGTGTTTTAATTCTGGGAGTCTAATAATAACTTGCCATATTACTTGTCTTTTAGTTGTTGAAGTAGAATTAATAAAAATGACACAAACACCTGCTGTACCCATTCAAATGCCAAACTTGGAGTTTGTGGAGGCCTATATGGATTGTTTAGAAAGTCTCCCTCTTGAAATACAACGATTAATTTCACAAATTCGTGAGTATGATATTATTTACAGGAAAAAACTTCAGCAAATTTCTAAGGTTATGAATTTACATTCTGATGAAGAATCAAAGGAAGAGAGAAAAAAGCTTTTAAATAAACTTCAAAAATATCTGGTTAAATCACAACAATACGCAGATGAAAAATTATATCTTATTTCACAGATGTTAGACTTGGTAGAGTCTCGGAACCAAAATTTATTTCTTGGTGCTGAATCAGCTGACGCTGGGCGTAAAGATGAGGTGCTAGTTAAAAATAGTACAAACCAACAGATGAAGATAGAAAAGCAAACAAAGATCAGCCAAATTGTTGAGAAAGAAAAACCTATAAAGGGTTCTTATGATAAGCCAAAACGCCCACGAAGATCAAAAGTTCCTGAAAAAGCACCAGAGCGTGTTGAAAAATCTCTTCGTTCAACTAAAGAAGAAAATGAGGAAGAGGAGATTGAAGAAATTGAAGACGAAGAACCCAAGATAAAAAATAATAATAAGAAAAAAGAAAAATATAAAGTGAAAGATGAAGATAAAAGAGCTGATAAAAAGACACCAGCGAAAATTGTAAAGAAACCAAATAAACAGGCAGCAAAAAATAAGAAAAGAAAAAAAGAGAAGGAGCTCAGTACAGAAGAAATGACTGTTGATCCTGACGAACCAACATACTGTTTATGTAGTAGTATTTCTTATGGAGATATGATTGGTTGTGACAATGATGACTGTGTTATAGAGTGGTTCCATTTTGGTTGTGTAAATCTTTCACATAAACCAAAAGGTAAATGGTATTGTCCTTCATGTACTGCTGATAGAAAAAATAAAAGATAGCTATGTTGAATTATATAGTCAAATATAAACTTTCAAAATACTTAGTGAAAACTTGCTTTTGTTTAACAACGAATCAATTCTCCTTCCAAAGAACATTATTATCTTACTGCCACTCTTAAAATATCGCTTTCATATACAGGTTCTTCTTATAGTTACATAAAACTCCTTGGTCATTAGCTTTATTAAATAAAGCTTAGCAAATTTGCAATGCATCATTAGTCAAAAAGTTTCCCATAAAGCTACATATTATAATTATAAAAAGTTTAAGTACTAAGTTTAGCTAGGCAGCAACTTTTTAATCTTAGAAGTGATCCTCTAGCCATGTTATACCATAAAAATCTATGATGTTAGCAAATGTTGTCTTAGTTTACTAGAATTGCATGCCAGCAAATTGAGTGTTTTATTGAAACAGAAATATGTAATTTTTGGTATAAAAATAAACTTGTTAAGTTAATTTTTGCCGCATTTTTTCTCCTTAGCTTAGCTCTCCTATTAAAAGACCCCTAAAGACGCCTTTGAATATATAATGATTATTTATTGTCTTTTAGGGCGTGCCAACAAATGTGTATTAAGGTTGATTAATAATATTTTAGAAATATTATACCTGAAATATTAATATTAACTGACACCTAAACTTTTTGCTCAAGGTTTTTATCAAATTTATCAGATTTGGTTTATGATTCATCTTTAATTTTGAAAAAAAAAAAATAAATAAATAATTATTTAAAGTTTAATTTTTGTTACAGATTATTTTTGAAAATTTGCATCTAATTTAATAAGAGAAATATATTTTAATGAATATGACTAAATTTTTATTTATTTTTTATAAACTTTCAGTTTTGATACTAGGGCCAAGTATTTCAAGTCTAGTAATTTTTGGCCTGAAATTTAAGTTGAATTTATCTTCTTGAACACCTGATATTCTCTACCTTTTTTATTTTTCTGTCCATAGATGTACTTTTTGAGGCCCAGTAGGTAGTTAGGTAATTTGTATTAGAACCATCAGCAAAGGAAATTAAGTCCTTTGAGATTTATTATATCTGTTTTTTGTTTGTCTGTTTGTTTTTCTTAATGCTTTATTACAAAAACCTTTCACTGGCTGTTTCTTAAGATTTGTTTAAAAATTAGAGAAAGTGCAGGGACAAGTAGCAAATGACAATTTTTGATAATACTTTTTGAGATGGGCCACATAAGGTCTAAAAACAAATTTTTCAATGAATTTGCAATTTGCTCAATAAATTTTTCCATTGAATTTTTAGTTATCAAAATTTTATCTAAAATTGAATTTTTTGATTTTTCTTGTGTTCTGATTCTACTGAAATTTTGAATGCTAAAAGATATCATTTCTGATACCTTTGACATAAAAGATTTGCTGTTGGGCCTAGGCTCCTAAATTGTTCTAATTTGTTCTTAAAATGGCATTTGTTCAATTTTTCTCATAAATTTCATCGTTATGCTAAAATTTTAGCAATTTTGTTAAAAATATTACTTTTAGTATTTGTGTCCTTTTGAAAATTTCTGTGAGCCGCTGATGCAGGCACCTAAAAAGATTTAAGTTTGTCAGTAAGTTAACTGTTTCTTTTCATATGAAGATTTTGTTTCAGATAATAATGCAATTTTTTTATTTTAAAAATTTGATTTAAATGATTTAAATTGATTACTAAAATGATGTATTGTAATTCTGCGAAGATATGATACAAGAAAATGTTATTTCCGATCGTGTTAACATAGCAACCATTTTGAAACTTCATTTTCTTTATTTTGGTACTTCAAGAAATTATGTTAAGATTCTCTCATAATATAATAGGGCATAAGGAATGTTTATTCAATGATTTTATGCTGCTTTGAGCCAAAGCTTTTAAATAGGTTAAATTTTCTTCAAATGTAATTTTTGAAAATATATCATTGGTGCGTTTATGCTCGGATTTGGTATGATATAACATAATTTTTTGTGATTGTCTGCTATTTTGAAAATTCTATTGGGCCTTACATTTTTGGTAATTAGGTATGGAAAATGGAGTTATTCATGTTTTTCAATAAGTTTTTTTATGTATTAAGAAAATGCTCTCATTATTGAGTAAATCTTTTTTTAATTTCTTATATAATGCAGGAACTACCAAAATGATAAGTGTGATACTTTTGCTTGGGACAAAATATGATTTATTTTTTATACTTTGTAATAGTTGCATTAAAATAAGAATTTCTTTTTAGTTTTATGATTAAAATCATATATTTTGATATGCTGTGGCTGCAATAATATATTTATAGCAGTAGTATTACAAAATATTATTAGAGAAACATGTGAAAAAATTGACTTGGTGTAACTAAAGTTATGCCTTGTTTTTTATTATTAGATAATTTATTAGAACATTTTGTATTAATGAAATTTTCATCGATATCAATTTTGACTGATATCATCGCAATGTTATTTTGTTGCGTATTTAAGATGAGGATTAATTAAAAATTATAAATTTCCTTTGAAATTTTTGATGTTGGTCAAATATTTATTATTTTTGTGATCAGTTTGTTTTTTAAGCTAAGAAAATTTCATCAAGGCCATTTATCATCAGTAGGCCTAAAAATATTTTTGAGGCAATACACCTTCAAGGGATAATGTAGGTTGATTTTGACATCTAGAAAATTTTACCTTACTAAATATTATTGCTATTTTGTGTTAATTTGAACTTTTCAAATCAACTTTCGGTACGCTTTTGGAAAAGTGTGGCTGTATAATTGCATTCGTAAATTGGTGAAAACTGATTGTTTCTTAAAAAAATTTGGGTATAGATTTTGATAAGACTATTTTATAAAAACGTCATAAAGATGTTAGTTGCTAATGTTATTTAATTTTGATTTAATAGTGTCTTATTTCCATTTCATCTAGATTTTTTAATTTTTGGTTGTATAAAGCTAGATTTAATTTTCTCCAAAATAATTTTTATCCATGCAAAGAAAAGTGAAGGTCGTGATCAGAAGAAGTTTTTCGTCTCAAAAAAAAGTCAAGATTGTGATTGGTGAAAGTCCAAACAGAAGAATTCAAATTTAAATTTTAGGAATACGAAAATTTGAATCCAATGTTGAAATCAACCTTTGTCAAAAGGCCTAAGAGTGTGGCTAATTTAACTTATTTTAAGGTGCAAATAATAATTCTTAAAAATCAAAATTAAAGACAAACCACAATTTGATAGACAGAAGACCTGAGAAGAAGACCAAAATTTACCAATGTTTTCAGATATTCTAAATAATAAATCAACACGATTTATTCACTGAATAATCTTTAGGTATGGCTATTTATTCCCAGTGGAAATAAATAGATTCCTCAGCTTTCCTTGATTTCATTATTGTTGATGTTGAATTTTATTGCAAAAATAGAATTTTCAGAAGGTTCATCATGCATCAATCATTTCAATTTAGCTTAATTGTTCAAGGTCTCTAATACTACTACAGTAACTATTGGGCTCTAGAACTAGAAAAACTTAAAACCCTTCTTAAAACCAAAAGTCAATATTTGCAAAATAAAAATAAAATGTAGCTCATCATTTTCTTGCATATCAGAATCTTGGTTGGGTAGAACTGCAATTTTATCTGTGAAGCTGACTAGTACAAATTACAGGAAATCGCCTAAAATGTAAAAAATAGTTGATTGTATTATAACAGTTTTAATGCCTATCACCACTGCCAATCAACTTCTGATAGAAAAGTACCAACAACTTGTCAACACATTGTATATTAAACCTGAAAACGTTGAATGTGCAACTGAGACGAATTCTGTACCTACATCACCAAAAAGATAGAAAAAAAGTTATTTCCAACAATCACAAAAAATCAAACAGACATTAAATATTTTCACACTAACTGCCTAAACTGTGAAATGGTGTGAGAAATTATTGACTAGTTCCTTTTTTATTGAAAAAAGGAAGGAAAAAAATTTGAAACTTTTTGTGCCTAATTTTCCCCACTCCAAATTTTTTCTGAATAAGGGAGAAGACTATTGATGTTGGTATGAATGAAATGCAGACCTCTATGCAAAAGGAGTGCAAATTTCATTATTCATTTTAAAATATGATAGTCACAACCAGGTTTTAGAGCTATATCACATGGAAGATTTTTAACGATACAAAATGGGCAAAATATATGTGAGAAATGGTCAAAATAATGCTGTTTAGGGTCAAAATAGTGTTTGTTAAGCATTTTTATTTCATATTTGATTCATATGCTGTGTTTCCTTTTCTTAGATTACAAAATATTGCTCAGACCTGAGCTCACTCCTTACACTTAAAGAATTTTTATACAGTATCTTGCAATAAAAATAACGAACTATTTAATCTTTATAGGAATTTAGAAAAATATAATTTTATCGTTACAGTTTTTTCTAAAAATTATTGATAAAGAATTTTCTTGTTAGCAAATATTTTTCCCTACTGTGAGGAATCTATTGTTGACTTGCTGATAATAAAAAATTGATTTTTTAGTAATGTATTAAAAATGTCAAATGAAAGGTTAAATAAAATGGAGGATACACTGCATCATGAACAGGTATATTGTTTAAATTAATATTCAGATCATGTCATGCGCCTTTTAGTTTTCACTTTCACCATGTCCACATTCAACCATACCACCATCCACTGACCCTCTTAGGAATTCATCATTCACAAAAATTACCCTCGGGTAAGAATTTCATAGAATAAGTGTGCTCAATCTTAAATAATTCGTCATAATATCACTATTAATCTGTATTCTATAAAGAAAAAAAAGATTTTAAGAAAAGATTCTGAATGATTTTTTTTGCATTTTTAGGCAATGGTTTGTAAAGAATTTCAAAACCTTGGTAATTGCAGTCCTTCTATTCAATCTTCAGTTTCTATTTGTAATGATATTTGTAAAATATGCCATAGTGAATCAGCAAAAGAAGATGCGCTTATATCACCCTGTATTTGTTCTGGGTCCCTCCTTTACGTTCACCAGAGTTGCATTCAGAAATGGATTAAAGTTACTGGTGCAAAAACTTGTGAACTGTGTCAATACCAATTCAATATAGATTCTACCACAAATCCTATAAGTAAAGTAAGGTTTATTAAAGTGATTTTACTTTTTATTTCCATTATAACCTTAAGAGTTTTATTATCATTCATTGAGTCTTCACTCTATTAATTCCTTAGTTTTTATAGAAAAAAAATTTTTTTATGCATGTATATTAATGGGCATACCACAAAAATTCAGTCTATGTGGGTGGTACCAATGTATCATGATTTTGACTAAAAATATTTAAATGTTTTTATTTTATTTTGTCTAAAAGTTAATTGGTGTCATCTTTTCATCTTTTTCACCTGATAAATAGCTTTGGTGAAAAAGTTATATAGGTATCAAGCTATTTTTCTAAATTTCTAAATTTTGAGTCTTACTGTGAAATATTCACCCTTGTCAGTAGTTTGATTAAATAAAACATTCTCTTAGTTTCTGCTTTTTGAACATAAGATCTACTCGTTTTTTTAGCAGAAGCTTAAAATTTAGATTTTAAAATTTTAGTGGAAGAAGCTGGAATTGACTGACGGGGAGCGACGAAAAATACTTTGCTCAGTTGCCTTTCATGTTGTAGCTGTAACATGCATAGTTTGGTCATTGTGGGTTCTTATAGACAGAACAGCTGAGGAGGTAAAAGATGGAAATCTTAAATGGCCCTTCTGGACAAAACTCGTTGTTGTAGCTATTGGGTTTATTGGAGGTTTAGTGTTTATGTATGTACAATGTAAAGTATATGTTCATTTGTTTGCACGCTTGAAAGCTTATAACCGTGTGTTGTTTGTTAAAAACGTCCAAGAGATAGATAAAGAGCAGTATAAGTTTCGTATGGCTGCTGACCTTGCAGAAGAAACTGTCAGAAACGACACTATTTTTAGCTGAAGAGGAAAATGAGCTATATTGCCATGGAGAGTTGTAAAAGAGTTGCTGGCCAACTATAGATAAAACTTTGATGTGGTTAGTAATAGAAGTTTGAAACGTCCAAGAAAATTTAAATGCCAAAAATGTTTTGGTAATAGAGTTATTACAAGGCGTCATCTGTTTGTATTATACATTTATGCTGCTTACATTGTTTAACATTTCTCGTTGCACAATTAAAGGTTTATGAAATATTAACCTTTTCTAAAGTTAGTTGTGTTAAAAGTAAAAATTTGTTTATCATGTTTATAAAGTTTAGACAATTGATATTTCTTAGTTTATCTGAATTAGTAGTTTGGGTTGTACATTTCTATCCCTTGAACAAGTTTTCTAAGTACTCTCACAAATTGAGCTTATAAAAAAGTAAATAGAAATGATGAAGGATTTTTTTTATTTTAAAATCTGTTAACGATTCTCTGGATAATTAAGTTTTTAACTTATTAGGGAATCGCATGTCTCGCCTTAATTTTGGAAATTATGACATTACGGTCGCTCTCACAATATATTTTGCAAAAATCTTTCTTTTTCAATAACTTTTGAGAATAATTGACTTGATACATATGATTTTTGTTCAGATTGTGACACAGATGATTTTTGTTCAAAGATTAGATATTTCTTATTTGTAATGTTGCATATTATTTTTTTTAATTATTACATTTAGGAAAGCTTATTCTATAACGAAATATGGAACTTTCAGGACCTGGAGCTAATCAACCACATAATATTTGTTAAAAACTTTGCAATAAATTACAAACAATAATTTCTATATGCTGAAATTATCTGAAATAAATGAACAATTTTTAATTTAGGGATAAAATTTTTTTGCTAAATATATAGGTATGGTAAATTTTATAATTTCCAGAATTAAGGACTAATCTGCATTTCACCTGGAAGTTATACACTGATAAGACTTTAAAGTCTTTAAGCAAATTTGTTTTTCCTTTTGTAATTTTTTTATTCTTTTAATTACTTTTTATAGCTACTCCGAGTACAATGGTAATTTTAGGCCAATAAACATTATTATATGGCTCGAATTTGTTCAAAGAATTTAATCTTTTATTAATTGAGAGTTTTCTAATTATAAAAAATGTTGCTTCTGATAAAGAAAGCTGAGCATAGGAACAGATCATTCTGGATCATAAACTTTATTCAAATCTTAAGTTTGAATAATGTAAATATATGCATCCTTCTTGAATTTTATTATTATTATTATTTTTATAGATAATTTTTTTTTTGAAATAGTTTTATCTGAAAGGATATTAAGACAATTATAAAACTGTTCTCTTAATACCCTCCAATCATATTGCTTTCTGACTCATAAGTGTATATTTTTAATTCCCTCCAATTATAACGCTTTCTGACTTATTAGTGTGTATTTTTAATTCCCATCAATCATAACGCTTTCTGACGCATTAGTGTGTTTAATACCCTCCATTTAGAATGCTTACTTATACATTAGTGTGTTTAGTTATTTTTAATGCCCTCGCAGGCGAGTGCAGCTGTTATGCTTTGTTTAATTTACCACTCCTCTCTTCTAGGTCACAGGTGATATATTATTGGATGATAATTTTTACTCTCCTTTTGCATTTAAGAAATATTCTATTCCAATTCTTATCAACATTTATTTTTAATATTTTTAATATTCTTGGATCAAACAGAAAATGTCCCACCTAACTTTTTATTATCTGAATATATTTTATTTCCAATGATATTTAATGAAATAATATTTAAGCAAATAATAATGTAATTTTATTTAAACCAATATTTTTGACTTTATTCTAAAATTTATCAAAGAAGACATGTTATTTACTCTAATTTATTGCACCAAGTTGCATGTAGTAGAATTGTATTCAGTATTTTTCACTAATAAAGCTTGGTACAAATACACTTGTCAACTTTCAAATAAGAATGGGAATTTAAAATTTTGGCAGCGCGATGTTGGCAATTTAACTAAAAATTCCCTAAATACTTCCACGAAGACAAAAAAATAACACTGAAACTACATTAATTCTTTCATATAAAGAGAAAAGCTAATGAAAAGCAAATCTAGCTCACCTTAGATTAACAAATTCCATTTTTCGGTATAATATGACAGTCTAAACATGTAATTTACCGATTAACTTTGAGAATTCCTGACCGAGGAAAAATTAACTTATTTTTAATAAGTATGGGGAAGAATCAATACTTCATCTATTATATATGTTGTAAATATAATGTAATTGTAATGGTAACCGTTGTTAATTCTGTGACTTTGCTGTTATTTTTACTTATACTCTGTAAAATGCAGCATCAAAATATATGAAAGTTTTGACATGATTATTGAAGCAAATAATAACAGAAATTGATTATAACATGATTATTATAACCAATCACTGTTGTTATTTGCTTCAAAAATTGTTTTTATCTATTTTAAGAAAGGAATGCCAATTTGTGGTTGCTAAGCCATCCTCGTCTACCTTCCGTCTTATCCCCTTATCTCTTTCCTCAGCTCTATGATCACCTTTGGAACCAATGCAGATTTTCATTGTTCTGAGGTATTGAAAATGGGTTAGCACTGTTTTAATGGACAGGTAAAAGAATATCAAGCTCAATAAATTCAACTTGAAAAACTTGAACAAGAACAGCTCTACTTTTAATTCAATTGATAAAAACTGAAAAATATTTCTTTTCCATCGCACTTACGGCACAATTTATGGAAAGCCTTTCCTACCTCGCTTTGTTTTTCAATATGTGCCTAGTAGAGCTTATATTGTCATATGATCGTTATCTATAGCTCAGTCAACATCACACCTCTACACAAGCGGTTCTGCCGCCCCAGAATGTTTGCGCGTTAACAATTACAGTAGTCCAACCACTATCTTTAGTAATTCCCCTACTGTATTCATAAGCGCCATTTATGTATGCAGTTGACCAATCGTCAGTCAATAGCTCAGTCAACATCACACCTCTACACACGCGGTTCTGCCGCCCCAGAATGTTTGCGCGTTAACAATTACAGTAGTCCAACCACTATCTTTAGTAATTCCCCTGCTGTATTCATAAGCGCCATTTATGTATGCAGTTGACCAATTGATGTCAATAGTTGGCTGTTGCTATCGGTATGATATCATTGTAACTTTTTTCTAATGCAAAAATTGACTAGTCAAATGCATCTACTGTTTAAATTTTAGAAATATAAAACAGCACCATTAGAAACATCTAATGTGTGCTTGATAATGGCTAGTGACTTCGAGTCTTCCCTCCATAGTGGCTGGAGGGTTGATAATTATGGATAATGTTTTTTCTTAAAAAGTTGTGTTTTCATTAAATTTTCAAACATTTGTTCTTGTGGTAAATTTAATTATTGAATTAGGGTTATCACTTAAATTAAATGTAAATTCCCAGGCTTCACAGTTGTAAAATTTAAAGGTAATTTCTGGGCAAAGCTGCGAAAATACTAAGAAGTTTCTAGCACCATATAACCACCTGGTCTAAAATTTACGGGTTAAATAAGGTTGGAAAGGGCAACTTGCATTCATTTTTCCGACTGCAAGCACTATAGTACATTACTGCCGAATTTCATACTTCATGCTCAATTCGATTACCATGATACAAATCAATATATTTTCTGACAGTACGTGCTTTTGTTTCCGGAATTTATTGCACATATTAATGTGTCAGTCAATTTTATTTGTAAATGCCCCCTTCATTCAATTTGACTTAACTTTTATAATAAACTTTGGGATCTAAATGTAACCAAAATGATTAAATTAACGGTTAAATTTCCTAATCTATAAACTTTTTAGATCGCATTTTTCATTTTGGATGCAAATTCTGTCCCAAGAAGAACGAATTATATATAAAAAATAAAATCGAACGATACTTTGCTAGATTGAATTATTTCTTGTAATTTTGTTCTTGTTTTTGAATACATTATATAGATTGAGATTTAGTGCATAGATTATTTCGCTTAAAAACAATCTGCAAATATAAAAGGTTGATTTGGTGATACCAGATTTTGCTGTCAGCGTGTACTAAACATTCCTACAGCTTAGTCAACCCCTTTATTATTATTTTTATATATATATTTTTAAAAAGAGTTCATTTAACATCGGCCTTTTAATAATAAAAAGTCCTCCATATGGTTCCTTAGCTTATTTAAAATCGGCGTATTGATATTAACATAAGTTCTCCATGTGATTTAGAAGATTTGTCTGGTACCTATTTCCTTGGAACTTTCGCTTTTTCGATCTGACTTTGTCTCTTGGCATTTTGCAATATTTTATTATAAACTGAAAAATAAGACAGAATATTAGATAAAGATGATAAACAGTTGTTCACACTCATTAATTTCTAGGTTATTACAGTAACTTTACTTCATAAAATTGTTAACACTAGGTATGGTCTTCTCTTATTACCAAAGCATTTTTGTTTTGCTATATTTTATAGAAAAAATGTTTTGGGCTTTGTTTGTAAAGCCCACAACACACTATGTATTCTGTAAAGGCCAATATACATTATATCATTTTTAAAAACCTTATAAGAGGGTAGATAAGAGGATACGAACCAATGAAAGTGACATTTTTTGACGAAGTTTTCAAATAACCACTCAGTACTGCCTACTAAATTCAGTTTTTCTAAGATTTTTACAAGATGTATGGTATTAAAACTATACATTTTTTAAATCTACGATAAATTTTGCTTAAAATAAGGTATAAATATTTTTTTGCAAAAAATAACCCAAAAAAAGGTTTACTACCACCTTAACTTAGCTAACATCGGCCTTTTGATAATAACATAAGTTCTTCATATGGTTTATTAGCTAAAGTTGTCACTTTCAATGTCTATTATTTTAGAAGCAGAAACTATAGATGGGGTCTCAATGGGTTCTGGTAGTCCTGAAGTCATTGTCAAGAATTTCTTGTTCAACACTATCGACAATTAAATCTTTTTGTGTCAGCTTATTTAGATTTCTTCTCTTCTTACTATAAACTATTTTGCTAGGTACAATGCCCTGTGTTACCCTTTCATCGTTTTCTTTCTTGCTTTTTCATTTTCAACACAACTTTCAGTTCAGTTATTCTTTTAATAAGTAAACATTTGGTATTTTAAAGTATATTCATTTAAATGGCTATATTTTGAAATAAAAAATTTGTAAACTGCAAACCATGGCACTTTGGCATCTTCTTTCAGGCTTAAAACCACTTTGAAAGCAGATTAGACTCTTTCCCAACAAAGGTAGATGGATAAAACAAATATAAATTCAATTTTTTAAATTATTTTTTCTAGACGATGTCAGGAAAACGTCCATAGCTCCAAAAATATTTACTTTAGTAAGAAAGTACGATAAATTTTGAGTAAGATGGAGGTATCCGTATTCAAATTTTTACATCTTTTTTATATTTTTTGTGAAAACTACAACATGACTATTAGCCAAACTCATGTGACGCGGTTTAAATATTTTTTTTTCGCCTTGTGGGGAAAAATGAAAATGATAGCTTAAAATTAAAACAACAACATTGATAATACACCGTTTATTTTTCTTAAAGCTTTTAAATATTATATTAACAAAATGTCTGAAACAAATATACAATCTTATACTAGAGAAGAATATATTAATTGTTTTAATAATATAGGACAGACTTCAACATAAATAGTTGAAGTTTTAAGAACACGAGTTCGAAGGTATGCCTTGTATCCAAAGCTATTAAATTGATTTAAACTAAAAGTAAGACAAACCTATATTTTTAAATGCAGCTTAGATTCACAGCAAATATCGCCAATAACAGCTAAATTGATTTCATAAGAGCAATTTTATCCTATTGTCGATCAGACTATGTTTGTTCGTTATTGCTCATATAAAAAACAAGGAAATGTTGGGCAACAAGAAAAGGCATTTCGAATGCATTAAAGTCGAAAAATTGTGACAGTAAAAAAACTGATTGTGCCTGAGGAGTTATATCAAAGTTTTGGTCAAGAAATCATATGGAACAGAAGCTAGATCAGCTGTTATTTTTTTTTAATGGTTTAATCCCAGAAAAAGGGTATCGCAGATGTCCTATTGGTACCTCGGGCTTATGCTGCCATATCCTTGCCTTATTATTGTGAGTACTATAATGACATGAAAGAAAAACTGTTAGAACTGATATGCACTCAAAAGTAGCATCGCCGTTCAAAGAAGGGCTCATTACCAATGATCCCACTTAAAGAGATAAAAGGAAAACTACAAAAAATGGAAACATATCAATAACACCTGCTGACCCTAATAATAATAACTATTTTAAACGAGATGTATCTTCAATAATTAAAAAACTGACAAATCAATTAAAAAAAGAAAAACCAGTGGAAGAACATGTTTTTTCAGTACTCAGCAATACAGATTGTGGAATGAAATCATCACTTGGATTAAATTTAAATTTCAAAAATCATTTAAAAAGAGCATTAGCACTCACTGACCACGATTACAGCAAGGTATCGACCAGGTGGAATAATATTTATTTCTTTTTTGCGAATAATTCTCATCCGCATTTATTTTTTTAGTGCAAATTTGTTATCGATTTTCGTTTGCGAACTTTTGAATTTGGAAAAAGATTGGAAAGATCTATCATCGAATCGGGCAGTGGCTCAATTTAAAGCTCCCATTTTTTCGCTCTCGGTTTATTTGAACCCATGACATTTCACATTACAAAAGTTCTGTTGGAGCATCAATTGATTTTCTATCGTTCAAACTAGAACAATCAGGATAAGGTATTAAGTGTATTTACGGTAAAATACAATTGAATATAATATTGAATTGTTCAATCGACAAGCCACATAAATCCTGAAAAAGTTTAGGTTGTTTTATTAAGTACTTAATTCTTTGATATTCTTTTTATTATTTGTTATATTTACAGTTTTTGATTTGTGTATATCTCTCTGTTTAACGACTCTTTTTCTTTTTGTAGGAGTTTTTTGCATCTCTAATTTCATGTTTAAGTCTAGCAATTTCCTTTAATGCTTCATTCAATTTTTTTTTTGTATTGTATTTTTGAGAGCTCTTTTTTTTTCTTTTTTTTTTTTTAGAACTTGATGGAATAAACCTTCCCTTTGTTTGGGATTTCTTGTTTTTTTTAGGTCCAGAGTTTATTATTTCAGTAGCAAGCTCGTATTTGCGCTTTGCTGTTTTATATTGCAGACTTATTTTAGTGCTTGGATTTTTATATTCTTCCAACATTTTTTTTGCTATTTCAAATTTGTTGGAAATTTTATTGTATTGATCATCAGGAACAATTATATCTGGCAAATCAGTAGTACTTTCTCGCCCATTACTCCAGTGAGCACTACAAATAAATTCATAGTTCTAATTCATTCCAGTTGTATGAAACAGTTTCTTATAAGAAATCTGGATGTAAGATCAAGGAGACATTTCTTACCTCTTTAGATATAGTTCGTAGACCTAATAAATATAGATAATAATTCTAAAAATTTTTGTGCTTTCTTTTTTTTTAAACAATGCTTCGGCTTAATCTGTTTTTGTGTGTGATGTATAACGGGACCACAACGGAAATATTGTTGTGACAAATAATTTTTGTGCCTATCCTTGCCACCATTTGTTTTTATCTTAGTGTTCTTTTATACTTTTTTTTTTTTTTTGTTGTCTTGTAATTTTCATAGCTAATGTATATTTGTTTGTGGCAGAATAAATACTTACTTAC
>JAUZNK010045226.1:0-16618 GCA_035046665.1 Euphysa ruthae | reverse complement strand
GCTACGACCGTTCAAAGTGGTCGTAGTGAAATCCCGGACATGTCCAGGCATGGGATCTGAGGACAACATTGAAATCCTGGACTGGTCCAGGAATGGGACGCTAAGGGTTAAAGCAACTTTTTTTGAATTTTCTTTATAATAATTTTTTTCTACTTTTGTCTGAAGTTGTAAGAAGGAAATCATTTGAGGAACTTGTCAAAATATCTATTTATTGCAAGAGATTTTTTTTTAGATAACTTCATGCAAAACTGACAAATTGATAATTTTATTACTAATTTAATTTATGGCAATCCATTTGTCACTTTTGTTTGTTTTGATTTTTCATGGTGTTAAAAGACCATATGAGGCATTTTTTGACATATATCTTCAATATATTTTTTTGTTAATGTTAAAGGCCATAGGGTGCATCTTTTGACATGAATGGGCATTTGTCAAAAACTCTTAGTTTTAGGACCCAAACTTTGCCCAATTCTTCATCAAAAATGACTTTTTTTTAAAGTTTTCTTAAAATCGACTTTATTTTTCTTTTTTATTTCACTTAAAATTAAAAGGCTGTAGACTGCATCTTTTGCCACAAATAAATATTCGACAAAAACTTGTGTTTTTTAACTCTGAACAACGTTTTTCAATTTTCTTGAAATTCTGTATCATTTTGTTTTTCTCTATAAATTTTACAAGAAGTTAGAGGACTGTAGATGGCATTTTTTTCCTCAAATGGCCACTTTTTGGTCAGATTTTTTTGTTTTTTTCAAATCGGTCGTTTTCTGCAAGGTTAAAAGCTAAAATGATAAAAATGAAATAAAGATATTCGTTGTCATTAGATTTAAAGGATCATAATCCAATGGAAAGCAATTAGCAGACAGAGAGTTATACAAGCGAGCAGTGCATGGGAAGAAACTTGAGGAATGAAAGCTTTTGTTAAAGGATGAGTAGCAGATGAAAACCTTGTGTTTTTTGAGAAATTCTTAAGTGAAGGTGTTAATTATTTCAAATAATCAGTACAGTGACCATGGAAATACAAATAAAACAATTACAATGAGGCTACATTTCTGTAATGGGTAAATCACTGAAGATTTGAACCAAGATCAGAACCGACAAGGTTGAGTATTATACGTTTCTGAATTCGGTAAAGAATATGTAGATTTACAGCAAAGGCTTCCAAACATAGATGGCAGAAATGTTGGTAGCCTTATGGTATAAAGATTACTTTTGGGAAGTGATCCAAACTTCCTAGCAGCAAATTTTACAATGGATTCAATGTAAGAATTCCAAGAAAATTTATTTGAGAAAATTAACTTAACAATCAAATTTTGCTAGATTCAGTGAGTTCAGTGTCATTCATTAGTACAGATGGAAGGAAAGGTTCCCTAAAGCATTTTATGGAAAAATTTTTGTTTTTGAAGCATTGAATGATACCAAACCATTTTTACACCCCATTCAATAGTGCAAAGATCATCTTCCAAATCAACTGCCATTTCAAACTTATCAAAAGCATTGTTTGTCTTCCGTAAGGGTGGATACAAGGCAGCATCGCCTGCATATATATAGCAAACTCACAAAAAATACTATCAGTTAAATCGTTGATCAATTTAGAAAAAGGATAGGTTCCATAACAGAACCTTTACAGAGTAATAGTTCGAAGAGACGCCATCGAGATCCACCTTGATTTTTCTGCCAGACAAAAAAAAAATTTTCTTTCAATTTGGATTTGAGAGTGTTATTCTTTTTACAAACTGAAAAGATTATTGCTGCAAATTTGTAGAAGTGACTTGTTAAAATATCTATTTTTGTATTTTCATTTCTGTTGAATTTTTTGTATGAAAAGCATTGTTATTTTTGATACTTATTGGCTGTTTAAGAAATTCACAGTGCCTGGCACGTAGGGCAAAAATGGGTGAATTTTTGTCTGAGAAGAACATTTTAATTTTGTCAATTTGGGATCAGTATTCAAACCTAGGAGTATTATTTTTTTTTTTTTTTCTTGGATTTCGAACCATCCAATTAGCAATAAAAAAACTTAATTCTTTCTTTAATTCAACTTTTAAATGATTAAAAAAATTCATAAGTGGAATTTCAGAAGCAAAAACATTATTGTCAGAAAATATTAAAAGGCAGTTAAGTGCTTTTAAATTTTTGGCTAAGATTTATGGCTAATACAGTCCTATGCCTTTAAATAATCCATGAGGATGGTAACATGTTTGTTGTTTATGAATTAAAAAAAACCAAAATTGTTGAGTAGAAAAAGCTTTTCAAAAACCATATTAAAATCTAAAAAAGATTTAGAGAAATAAAAATTTGGTTGTAGATAACTCTTTCATAAAATTTAAGTTAGGTGAATAATATTAGGCTTGTCAGTAGTAATATCTTTATTGTGACTAGGTATGATGTTATCAATGTTTAATAAATAGATGAGTATTTTCAATATATTTATTGATTTTCATTAGGCTTTAAATGAAGTTGATTTAAAGATTTTGGGAAGAGAGCATAATGTAAACCAAGCACTAAGGTAAACAAGTTTAATTGTTTATTTTTAATGTTTGTGTCTTTGGATTTTAACTCAGTTTGTAACTAATAAAATAATGAAGCTGATTGTTAAAAGGGTTTATATCTAGAATTCTTGATAATTTAGACTATTCAAATCTAAATTTGATTAAAATTTCTTAAAAATAGACACATTGATTTTGCATAATCTAATTACAGTACAAACAAGAGGGGATTAAACCAGAGATGTTGGTCACTTGTAAAGCACTTATCCCTTAAGCCATAGGAAATGCAATTACTTTTTGAAAAATAATTACACTTGGAAAATCATTGGTATAATTTTTGTAATATTTATAATAATTTTTTTTCCTCATTCAAATATTTTCTTTTTTTTTATATAGTACTGGTTCTTTCAAACTTGTCATTTAGGGTTAAAAATGGTACTTTTTATAAAAAATCTCAGCGAAAAAGTTTTTAAAGTTGTTTTAACATGTTCAGCGATTTTTTTAAACACTTCAATGGTACCTTAAAAGCAGTATAAAAACCCAAATTTTACACTAGATGTTTAAAAAAATTCGACCTTAAGCCGGTTTTTTTTTTTTTTTTTTTGGTTCTGCACAAAGATAAGAGGGGAAAAGAGGGAGAGAAAGTCAATCATTTTATCAAAAACAACAAACATAAAAAGTGCTTGAAAATTTTCCTACCTGTCAAAATTATGAAGATATCTGAAAAAAGCAACTGATTCAAATTTTAAAACATAATTTAACTCAAAATTTGAAAATAAGAAAAGAAAAAATAAATGCTATAGCGAGAAAACTAGTAGTGTGATATCTTTAATAATTTATATATTACTAACCTAGCTAAATTTGTCATTTAGTTGTTATGCTTCAGCTACTGATCTTTTCAACAACAATACCTCTGTTGATCTGATGTTTGGAAGACCTAATAACACTATCGATGATTGGATGAATGAGTTAAAAAAAGTAATACCTCTTTTCAGCACTTAGCATTACTGTATTTTGTATAGAATTACATTTAGTAACTATTCTGCTAAATGTAAAACTAACATGTAGAACATCAATGAAGCATGACATTAATGGCTGTATGTTATTAAAGGAGTCAAATAATCAGAAATGAATGTCTTTTTTCTCCTTAGAAATTATATAAAAGATATAGCTTCATTTCATATTGAATTTTTACTTGATCATTCAGTAAAGTTTATTTTTTCTTTTTTTTTTTAAATTTGACAATGCAAGAGGCATTTGTGTTAAAACTAACAACATTTGTTTTTTATATAAAATCTATTGGTTGGAGAAAATAAGAGAAAATGAGAGATACATTAATAAGTTAAGGGAAGCATCAGAAAATTGAATTTAAATTTTAATTTACTTTGTCTCAAACCTATTTGAGGCCCCCAAAGGAAAAAGGCTTGTAATATTTGGTATTGGTAATTAGTTAAATGGAAAAAATTTTTAGAGCATATACTTATGTTTATTATTACAAGTTTTTTATGAGACTTCAAACTTAGTGTTCATGTACATGTAACATTTTCCTATCAATCGTTTGAAAATTTGTATGATCTCAGAATTAGTCAATTGACTTCTGTTTATCTTTGCACCTTACTTCAGAACCGCTTTAAAAATTTTTGACAAACTTTGCAGGAGGTTCTAAATCAACAGTTCCAGAAATTTTTTTGCTTTTTTGGAAAAAATTTCTTGTAGAATATCAATAGCCCAAAACTACTGGTTTTTTACAGGACTATTTTGTGTTTTTATCACTTAAGATTGAGTCCAGAAATATATTGAGCATTTTATTTGAGATACATAGGATGTTTTTTTAAGCCTGATTTCTTATTCTTGTTTTTTTCTCAAGAGTGCATTATTTGATCCATATGAGCATATCTGGAAAATTGTTGCTTCAATGAACCCAGTTACATGAAAGACCTTATAGTGCATTGTTTGACCCATGTGGGCATGTTGTAAAAACTCATGTTGTTGAGCAAGGGCCCCTGTTACTAGTTTTTATAACAGCTAGTTCAAATTTTGGTCAAATTATCTTAATATATCTATAAATCTTTTTGAATTTTTGCATGAATGAAATGGTCATTCAGCACATCATTTGACTCATAGTGGTATATTCTGAAATTTTTTTTTTGCTTAACAACGACCCTTTTAAAGGTTTTCTTTAAGAAAAATGTGTTGAGTTATTGGATAAGACATTTATCTTTGGGAATCAGTTAAACTATGCTTATTTTACCAGATTTTACTAATAGCCCATGTTTTCATTATTTTTTCATTTGGCAATATGTTACTTACATGAGTTCTGAAAATATTTCGATTCTGTTGGAGTTTTGTGTTATGTTCCAAAATATTATTTGTAACAATTTGGACATGTCGACATATTGAAATTTTTCTGAGTTAAGGCAGTCATGTTTATAAACGAAAAAAGTTTTCAGAAATTTTACTGAGATTTTGAGAAATGTTAGAAAATATCGTTCATGTATTTAAAGTTTTCAAAAATTTGCGTTTTGGGTTACTGAAATTTTATTTATGGTTAAGAATAAGTTTGGTTTCAAAAAAATTGCTCTCACTATCCAGAAAGTTGTTAAGACGGTATTCGAGATATGACCACCATTTTCGTTTCACCCTTGTGAAAAAAATATTTAAGTACTGTATTTGAGGATTATCCCTTCAAAACCTCTCAAAAAGATGTATTATATCCTGGGATTTCTGAATATCCTTAGCTCTACAAAAGATTTTTTTCATGATTTCGAAAAAAAAGAAAAAAAAGAAAATTCGAAGTGACAAAACCGTTGAGATTTTTCAGCATTTTGGATCAAGTCTATCACTATTTGATGCATAATGCTACCAAAAGTGCATTATAACATCATAAAAATGTTTTTTTAGGTGGTGCAACATGGCAGTTGCAAGTATTAAAAAAATTGATGCTTTGTTGGGATCTTTAATATTATATTCCTATATCTGTTTGTTATATTATGTTGTTCTTGGAATTAGCAATTAATGAAAAAAGTATTGGCGATTATGAAAAAAAAAACAACACTTTTTTTCTGCGTAATATCTATTAAAAAAAAAGTCATAGAAAGATGCTTATTTTATATAAAAAGGAAAAAATTGGTCAAAAATTTTTTTTTTTAATATTTTTTGGGATAAAAAGAAATAAAAAAAAATTTTAGCTAATACATTTTTGCTGACCAACCCATTTCACAGTTAATAATGGTTCCTTTAAGGCAGAAAAATTAATGACACTATATGGTCAATCGTAAAGTGTGCATTCATAAAGGTATACATAAACATGAAAAAGGTGTACACAGTGTTAATGACATTTTTAAAATTATTCAATCTGAAATTAGTAAGAAAACAAAGAAGTTTTAATTCTTTATTGTGGAAGAATTTAAAGCATTTTATTGTATTCAAAATCATGATCAATGCCATATAAATTTGTAATTGTTCCCTGTGTGTTATTTGTGAAGTATGTTCCTGTAAACCATCTACTCTTGTTGAAGCAGTCACATAAGAGAAGAAGTTCCGTCAATTGAAGAAGGATATGTGCAAGATAGCAGTGATGAGTGACAAACTGTTGCTTCTGACAGTGAAGAAGTAGAAAATGAAGATCATGTTGCTGTTGGTGATATTGTCTGGGGATTTTGTGGAGGAATTTGGTATCGTGGTGCTCTGTATGCTCAATGCCTGACCTTCCAGAACATTTGCAAAAAACTTTCCAAAATAGTGTTGGTTATTTCATCTGGTTTGGTGAGGAAAACTACACCTTTTTAAAACCATCCAACATCAAGAAACATGCAGAAAATAAAAGTATATCATCTATAACTCCTGCACCAACTAAAAAAATTTATTTTTTGTTTTAGAATTAAATTCCCTGATAAATTCTATATACGAAACTATATATAACACTTATTACTTATCAATTTCAAAAAAGGACCTAAAATAAATATTTTGAAATAAAGATGGTGGTCGTTTCTCGAATACCGTCTTAAAGAGATATGCTAAAGATTATACAAAATGAAAGATTTTAACTCTTTTTAACTATTAAATTTTTTTTTTTTTTTTTTTTTTTTTTTTTTTTTTTG
This sequence comes from Euphysa ruthae, assembly GCA_035046665.1. NCBI lineage: Eukaryota > Metazoa > Cnidaria > Hydrozoa > Anthoathecata > Corymorphidae > Euphysa > Euphysa ruthae. The sequence continues at coordinate 10,032 of JAUZNK010045226.1, read as the reverse complement.
AATAAGCTGCTTAATGTGAGGCATGAAACCACTTCTAGGCAACAAACTAAAGAGGAGTTAAAAAATGTAAATAAAGTTTTTGAGTCAATAAAATAACATCCATCAATCACTACTCTATAACTTAGACTATTTATACAAAATACTATGTAATTCTCAGGCTGACCTAGTAAAACTGCCTTTCATTGTGTAGTTAGAAAATAGTGCAGAGATCAAATTTATTTGTTTTTTATTATCATTTATCCAACCAACCAACCATCATCATTCATTATCATCACTACCATAACCACCAACATCATTACCATCACCGTCATCATTATTTTTTGTTTAATGTCTGTTTTCCATACTGGTATGGATTGGACAGGTACTTAAGACTAAAATCTAAGCTAGACATAAATTTATATGGACTTGATAGTAGTAAAGCAATATTCATAATTCTCTGCATGTAAATTGATCATGCATTGAGGCAGATTTCACAGAATAATCCAACGCTGACTTAAACTAACATAAATTTTATTAGAAACAGTTTTTATTGGAACATTATAAACAAATTAATATCTCATTGGTAGAGAAGACAAAATAAAGACAACATTCTTTCTGAAAAAATTTGTCAAACTTCAAAGAAACCCTATGATTTAATTAAACAGGAGATGATGCTGAAGTTTTGGTTTGTGTAAACACTGACTTACAATTCCATCAGCTATTTGATTTAAATTTCGGCTGGTTTTGGAAGATATTGTACTCAAAAGTGCGAAGTGTTTAATTTTTTCTTCCTAACTACTTTTAATTATATTACATGGTTGATTATATGTTGATAAAAGCTTTAGAATGTGCTGATTTTTTTTGTGTTTAATGACACTAGAACATCTTGAAATTCAAGGTAATCTTATGGAGTGGTTAGGAAACATATTCCTTATCAATTTTGGAAGTTATCATAAACTGTTATTTAATAAAGTTTATTTAAAATTCTCAGACTGCTTTTGTTGAGTTATAAATATTCTATTCCTTATTTCGTCAAAAGTTTTTTGAAATTTCTAGCTATTATTAGCGATTGAACTATGTGAGTGGCTTAACTTCTTAAATCTAGAAATTTTCAGGTTTTCAGGAGTTTTCAGGTTTAATGTATTGTAGAACCTTCTTAAATTGACACTCCAAATTCATTTTACCCCCATGCCTTGTTTTCCAAAAGCTTCAAAAAATTATGTAAAACAGTAATAAATCTAATTAAATCCAAAAAAGATGTTTTAAAATTTGTGCATGCTTTTTTTATTTCTTTAATTGCTTTTTTCAAATTTAATGCTTTAAATTTAATCAGTTTTTACAAAATATAACTGTATATAGTTTTCTGATTTGAAATAAAGATTGCTACTAATATATAAAATATTTTTATTTGTTCTGGAATAGTTCTTCAAATATTCTTTGTCAAAAAATGTCTTGTCAAAACTATTTTCTCTTATTTTAGATAGTAGAGCTAAATCCTAACAACTTATCTTTATACCAACTAACCATGAAGAGGTGTACACCAATGGAAAAAATGCACAGAAAAGGAATTTTGGTATGAGTAATTTAAACTAAAGTGTGTTCTTATATTTTGCTGTACCCTTTGCCAAGTCGAACGGGTCCTACCATTTAGTCAGTGTCTGTTTGTCTGGTCACTCTTTATAAAAACTGTTTATTGGTTTTTCTAAAAGATTCTATTTTATTGTTCTTTTGGTCTTGGTATCACACTTTCACCTTAATAAAAATCACTTTAATTTTTTTCAAATTTAGTTAGACCTCCATAGATATTTTCCAAAAAAATTTAAACTACCGTTTTAAGAAAATTGGACATTAATTATTTCTCCTATTTTATGAGTCAACTGGAGGTGATCAAGTGACAAGCCAATTACAAAATTTCTTTAAATAAAATTTGTTCTTTTAAGCTGTATTTTATAATTGTTTAGAAGTTACCCTCTAGTGAAGAGTTGGCTGACATGTATGACTATACTGTTAAGGTAAACTAGTACTTTTATGGACTCCTGCCAGAGCCAATCTATGAAATCACTTATGCCTATATCCTTCTGGTCACTTATCTTAAACAGCATTTAATTTTTTCTAAAAATTTTTTGACGAGATAATGCAAGAACACTAACAGGCAAGCTCCAAAACTTTATCATTTTAGGCCTTAAACATTTTAAGTTTTATCCTTAATCAATAATTTTTTGTTAAAATTTTGCGTAAATTTAAAGGAACATTAAGTGCATCTTTTTAATCGCATAGCCACCTGCCTGAAATTCTTGTTACCTGGACCCAAAATGTGTCACATTTGGTGAAAAAATGAAATTGTTTCGTATTTTCCAAAAAGTTATTTAGAGACTATTATGCTAAAGCTTTGGTAATATTGGAAGTATTTTTTGTATTTTTTTAATATTTTTTTTTTATTTTATAAATAAATTAATATATAAATTACATGTATTTATATTATTTATTTGTGATATTAGACTTAAGAGAAATATATATATATATATATTTGTTTTCTATTTATTTATATCATACTATGTTAGTCACCAGAGTTTGTTAATTGTGTATTTTTGTTTTTTTGACCGAAATCATTCCTAAGAATTTATTCATTCACTCAGTAATCATTTTAAGAAAATGCCTTTTCCTAACAATAACCCAGTTACCACGATAACACATCAACTGCAACATTAAAAATTGTTGTATCTTGCTCATGTTATGCTAAATTTCGCCGTATAGCATTATAGCGCATATAGCAAGTTTTGACTTTATTTTATTGAAAAATTAAATTTAATATCACGTTACTATAAGAATTTTAATAGTGGGGGCCATGTCTATTTTAAAAATCAAGTTTTGTCTGGTGAAAAAATACCTTGTCCTTGATACTCAACATGTTAACTTAATAGCAATTTTACTTATATCTCACAAATTTGATCAGGCTAGAGAGTGATAAATAATGAATATTCAGTAAATTTGTAAAGGGCAAGTCATGCAGGTCTGAAATTACTGTGTAACTTTTTCTTGATACTGCTCATCATTATAAAAGCTTTCGAACTATTATTTGTTATATGGTCTATCATAACCAAACGTTTCAATGTCATAGCTGCAACACAGCAAAAGATATTTAGGAGACCATCCTAAACCCTCGCCACTTCTGATAAAATTCTACTTGCAATTTCACAGTTTTATCAGTTTCTCAAGGTTGCATTTATAAATAATTTTTGTTGAAGTAAAGTGATCATACTAAATTCTCATCTAGAAGGTCCAGTGATGCTCTTTTTGCTCTATATACTTTGTAAGCTATTGTGTTTCTGCCTTTATTAGAAATTAGTATGAACTGGAGATGTTTTTCTTTAATCTTGAACTCGCGGTTAAAGTAAATATGATTTTTCATGTTTTTTTAAGAAACTTAATACATTTAAAATCTTTGATTGTTTGCAAAACAAACTACTTGAAATAAAGTCTAAATTAAATATACCAGTATTTCATTTGATCATTTGATCATTATTACTATGTTTGCTCAAAAAATTTTGCAAAAGTAAGTAGCAAATAATTATTCATATGCAATTATTTACATATTTCAATACAATTACATTCTAATTGTTAAACAAAAATTTATTATTTATATTTCTCTTTTGTCAAAGTTTCTTTTATTTTATAAATTGGTTTTATTTATTTAATGCTTATCTGCTTAGCAGTCCACAATAGTTTTTGTTGATGTCAAACACTTTTTTTACTTAGAACACCATCTAGTCCAACAAATACTTGAATGAGCGCTCGTTCATTCAAGACACATGTTTTAAGCTGAGTTTAATCGATCTGAAAATAATCTAAACAATAATGTTTAAATTCTTTACGCGGATGATAAAATCACTTCAGCTTAAGTAAGCGACAGAAAGATGCGAGGCATCGATACAATGGATTTGCTATTGGTGCAAAAGCTTTTACTTGCCAATAGATCTATTGGTTTGTTGGTAAAACTTTTAGAAAAGTTTGTTCTACTCTGTTCTTTAGAGTTGAGTCAAGCAAACATGGTTGTTGGTTGTGACTTTTTTGTAATATTTTATACACAGCAATCTTCAATCCAGTCTCTTCTTCTACTGAATTAGCGACGTTTGTTTTCAAAAACTTCTGCATAGCTAGCATCAATGATATGGACTGTGGAATAACATTAGTGTTTACAATTTTATACAGAAAGGTACAGAAAAGTTTTTCCTTTTTAGGAATGTTCCACTGCTCAGCTCAGTGCAATTTTGGTAGATGCATATCAATCTGACTAGTAGCTTAGTTCAATGCAAACCAAACTATCAGTTTGTCACCAATTTATTTCAAAAATATGTACAGTAATGTTTTCACACAGCATAAATATTATCAAAATTGACAAAGTCAACTTATATTTAATCCACTCTCTGTAACTGCCCATATAGAAGCTGGTGAAACTATAACTTCTGAGACTTTTATTACTTAACCCTTGTGGTGTGGACTGGTTTTTTCGAATCCAGTCATATCAGAAGAAGCACTTTTGAGACTTTTTTTTTTTTTTTGACGAAAAACTTTTACATTCCATGATTTTAATTATTCAATCCTTCTATTTTTCACTTAAATTTTGAGAAATTACCACAAATGATAAAGTTTGGCAGAGAATGTTTTGAAGAAGTATTTCATTCTTTTTAGATCTTTCAACAGTTTTTAAGTGAATGAAAACATATTAAGTAAATTATAAAAATATAACAATCATTTGTTTATTCAAAACATCATGTATTTTCAGCGTAAAATTTGCAATATTTTTATTTTTTCAGCTTAACGTTTGTAAGTGTGGTAGATCTAATTTTTCAATACACAACGCAAAACTTTATGTTTTACACTCATACTGTGTGTCATTTTCAGCTCGCTCTTGCTTCGCCAAACCTTTTCGTCAACATCTTGTTTTTTCTAACTCAACATTTTTTGATATTTTAAAATTAATTACACTATAAAACTCATATAAGTTATGTTTGAATCCTATTGTCCAATCATCTAAGAGTATTTCTGAATTATTTAGAACTAAACTTAATATGTTCCTGTGTTGTAACTACCTAGGGAAAGATAATATGATTTATCCTGTTTTAGACGTGATTCGTCTTTTTTCATTGAATGTGTATCTCGTCTACAGACGAAATTTGCACCATGGGGGTTATATTAATTTAGAAGCAACATTAAACTTATAGAGCTTTTCCAATGCTAATTAATAAAAGTACAGGCGAACCAGATGACCTGCTCCTCTTTTCAAAGTTTTTCAAGCATTAGATTTTAGTCTTTAAATATTCTTTTAAACTATATAGGTTTTTGGCTGCTGCTTTTAAAGCACCTTAGGTAAGGATCTAATGAATCACTTTAAAAGAATTTTATAAATATGAGGACAATCTTGTTTTGAAGGTCTTTTTTTGGGAGAAACTAAGATTGGTTAAGATTTTTCAACAAATTAAAAGATCTTTTGCTTTATGGTATACATTGTCTGAAATTTAATCAAAATTTATATAAAAATGATATCAAATCAGTGATTGCTAAAAGTTTTCTGTATAAATAAAATAATGTTGTTTAATTTTATTGGTGTTGATTTCATTTAGTTTGTTGAAGCATCAACTTCTATGCAGAGATACGAAGTGTCGAACTTTGCTAAAAAGGTTAAATTTTTCTCTTTAATGATAAGGTCATGTGACCTTCTTTTTTCTTCCTTTTTCTGGAAAAGGTCATTGTGTTGCCTTTTTCTTATATTTTCTTTAAACATAAAGCTTCATGTTGTATTCATGAAAAGTTGTTACAGCGTAAGTTTTGAAAGAAAAAAACTATGTTAATTCATACAAGAATAATGATTCTAAAACTATGGTTGCATGCATTTTTCTTAATTGCAACTTGGTATAATATTAATATAAGTTAATATAATATAAATATAATAATTATATTATAAATATAATAAAAGTATAATAGAAATAATAATTTTAATTTGTCTTTTGATGTCTGATTTCCTTAAGACTACATTATCGGTTTTTCATTTAGGGTGAACACCAAGGGCACAGACAACTTTGTTATCCTAAAAAATCAACATAAATATATAATTTTTTAAAGTGAAATAATCTTGCCATGTGTATCACAATTTCTGGTACATTATGTGAAACATTAAGTTTTTATGACTTTATGGAAGGTTATTAATTAGGCTACCATATGATAATTCCCAGGGGTATGTTTCTCTTTGTTTATTAAGGTTTTATATGTATGCCCAGATGGAAATTCATTTTTTCATTTCTTCCAATGGTAATGATGGTATTTAAGTATATGTAGTAGGATAATAACACTAAATTGAAATAAAACCTGATTGAGGAAAACCTTAGCATATTATTTTAAGCTCGTTAAGAAGAATTATTTAAAGAGATTAATATTTCCTCTTAGCTCTCTTTCCGTGTGTTAGAACACTGCTTTTCTAGTTGTTGAAGACAATCAACAGATATATAGGTTTTTGGCTTGGTTTGAGATTACTTTTATGGCAATAAAGGTAGTAAAAATTATCTCTTCTTAGAGCAACCAGCTTTTCTATAGCAGAAGGGTGGGTGCTTAGAAAAATTAATAGATTATAATAACATTAATGAGCTAATCGATGACCTGCATGAATTGATGCAAGCCATTTTTAAAATATTTGCTCAAATTTACTTTTAAAAACAAGAGTGAGAGGAAATTCTAAATTTTTTAGTCATCAGGTCATAAAAAATGTTTTGAAAAAACGTGGTCAAAGATATTAGTCTGAATAAAAACATACTGTCTTTTTTCAAAGTTCTTTTGAAGAAAAGAAAACAGGAACGTTTAATTTATATGTAATCTGTCGATCAATTTTTAGCCACCTTTTCACTTGACGGGTAAGCTTTAGACAATCTAAAGCTTCCTTAGAATATGTAATGATACAATAAGTTAAACTAATAAATCTTTGATAAAATGAGTATTTTTAATCACAAACTTTTCAATGAGCAATTATCTTTCTTAAGTTTTTGATAATTAGAAAAATCAGGTGCAACCTAAAGTAGGTTGACATGAAATGACAAAATGTCATTAAATCTACATTTTTCAGAATTTTGGTTTAAAATTGTATGAATTTTTAGAAAATTTCGAGAAATATTTTCATTTTATGTCAGATTTTGAAAGGTAGTCAATTCTCTATATTTGGCATCGAAGTTGAAAAAGTTTACAATTATTAACTTTTAGCTGCTGAATTTTATATTTTTTTACCAAAATTTATATTTTACATAGTGGGTTTCCACCAACAAAGAAACTGTATAGGGTGTATTGAAAAATTGTTGGCCTTTGGGAAAGTTGTATAAGAGTTCATTCACCACCTAAACACGGTATGATTGCTTTTTAATGGACCTGAAAGGGAGATTTGGCTAGAAGGAGTAATTGCTGCTGCTTAGAGGGGGAATTTGGGAATATTTAAGGGTGTGTGAAACACAATGTAGAAAATGAAGTGCTACATAAGGGTGGTGAGAATGGTTCCATTCTAACCACACTAATTACACAATAAAACATAGTGTTATGCTAAAATTGGATTTAACAAAATTTTATAAAATTTTAATAGAGTCTGCAATTTTGGAATGTTTTTTGGAGGATAGAAATATGAGAGGAATATTCAAAACAGTTTTACTCTTCTTAACATTTTTTTTTTTTCCTTTATTATTGTCTTTTTTTAAAGTTATAGACTAAATTTTGTGAAAGTGATAATTGAGAAAATTTTTATTGTCAACTATCAGCTGACATGAATTTTGAGGTTTTTTTTTCAAATTTCTGTATGTTAATTATCCAAACATTTCAGTTCCGTGTAACTTATGCATGCTTTCTGGCAAATATAGTTCAGATAGTTAAGCTCTATTAACTAGAAAATGCCCTGTTGTAATGTTTTTTTTTACTGTTTAGGGATTTGAATGTAAACACAACATATCTTACTGGAGAGGTTCAGATTATATAGGCATTGGACCAGGTATTGTAAGTGGTGTCATGTCTACAGAATCTGTTATGATATTTTTGTGTAAAAATTCTTTCATATTTTTAAGATTTTATTTATGCAAAATGTTTATAAACGTATTTTTAAATTCCTCTATTAATTATAATCAGCTCTGTACTAAATTATTATTTACCCATGTTGCTTCCTAAGAGTGCTAATCTCGTTAAACTTCTAATCTTTTATTTTTACTCTAAAGTTTTTAGGCAATATAGCTCCTTTTTGTTAATGTAAAAGTGTTTTTTTTTTTGTGTGTGTGTGTATGTGTGATGGAAATTAATGTATTTGCCAGTGGCCTATATGCGAGATTATAAGGCATTTATTTTCACTTTTCTATGGTTTCATATATACCATTTTTAAAATTGAATTTAAAGTCACGTGTATTTTGAGAAATAGTACAGAAATTATATAGCATTACAGGTTTTGAACCCACGACTTTCATTTAATAAATTTATGGTCTAACCACCCAAATTTGCTATATTGAATTCCTATATGATTATTGCCATAATTATTAGACTTTTATTTGACCGCTTGTATTTGTTTTTCAAATTTTTATCGGCATTATGTTTTTTACCATTGATGGTTTCATAATACGAGTTCCGTCTCTTTCATCATTATTGGTACCTACCATGATGGGGTTATGAAATGTTGATAGCATAAAAACAACCTTTGGTTTGTTTCCTTACTTTTTTTTACGAGCCCGTTACTTACAGGCAAATATCTTGATGTTGGCATTTGATGTTTCATAGAAGGTTGCCATGGCTTTTTCCATAACGTTAGAAATATCTTTGCAGTAATACTTGCTGTTTTTTTCACTGTGTCACATGAGTAGGTCTTATTTTCACGCAGAAAACTTACAAACATAGGAATGGTGTAGCAGTTATCAGTATTCAAGACATGTCTTTCGTAGAGGATTGTGCGCATTAGTTCCACCGGCATTCTCTCTGTAGCTGGCATATTTTCATGTTTGTTACCTTCAGAAAAAAACATACCTACATCACAATAAACAAGAATATCAAGTGTTACCTCACCTGATGCTGACAACTCATAGAGCTTTATCCCAAAGAGAGCAAGCATACTTTGTCTTTATATATTGATGGAAATATAACCGTCCTTTGAAAAGCACTAAAGATTCATTAATGCTCAAATATCTCACTGGGCTATAAACCTTTCTGCAACGCATGAGAAAAGATATGACTTCATGTAAGCTATCATGGACAGGATCTTCTGCATTATAACTGGCATTGTCATTGAAGTGCAGAAACTTTAGGATAAGTTTAAAACAATCCCATCAAATCAGTTTAGAAAATGTTGGAGTGTTGTAACCACTTGACCAATATGAGTCTGTGTTGGGCTTATGAACAATACCAAAATTACCGATGCAATAAACACTTTTAACTCATTCAACTTGGAATTCTTACAATTTTTGAGGTAATTATTTGTTGCTTTCTCTGGGTTTTCTAAAACAAAACATTTCGCAAAACGATTTATCTCATTCACAATCAGTTCCATAACTAATCAAGGTTGTTGCTTCCTTCATCCATCCGTATCGATAAATCTTCAGTTTCATTGAATTGAGTTATCATCATCATCAGAAAGTGAGATAATGGATGAAGATGAATCTTTGAGCTCACAAGACACAAAGAAGCTATCCTCACCAAGTAACAATGGTGATGGAGTTGCACGTGCCCATGGTGTTGGGAGTGTACGTGTACATGGTGGTAGGGTCGCACCTGATGGTGGAGTTGCTGATGGTCATATATCTGGTGGTGGACCCATGGTCCTCTTCACTAGGTATGTTATCAGTTATTTTCAACAGTGAGGGTGGTGCTTCAGTCGGTAAGAACACATACTCTGGTGCATGACTGACCTTTTCTAATGTTTGTTCACTATTAAAAATCTCTTCAAACTCATGCTTCCAATCACTGGGATCATCACTTTCATCGCCTAAATCAATATCACTTTACATATCATTATCATCCAGCATTATATCCAAAATTTCAACCATATTAGTATAT
>JAUZNK010045215.1:0-16619 GCA_035046665.1 Euphysa ruthae | reverse complement strand
TCTGTTGTCTTGTGATTTTCATAGCTAATGTACATTTGTTTGTGGCAGTATAAATACTTACTTACTTACTTAAAAATTTACACATGACAAAGTTTTGGGCAAAATTGCTTTCAAAATTTATTTGATCCCAAATTTTCAAAAACGATATTCTTCATATCTAGTATTCATTAGATTCTATTTTCATACACCCAATAATTTCTTTGAAACTATAACTTGATGTTAATAATTTAAATGGGTTGAACTTACACGTTTTTAGCCAAAAAATATTTTTTCATAAATATCAACAATTTCAAGTTGCTATGATTTTGAAGCGAAATTTGCCACAATTTTTAATAATAGTTTTTGTGTACTTGTAAGTTTTTTGGAAAGTTTTGATGTTTCAAACACCAATTTAGTGATATTCCATTCGCACCGACGAACAGAAAATTGCCGATAAAATTCTGGAAATTTAAAAATGGCAATAATTATGGACATGAACAGCAAGACAAAAAATCTGGACCTGTTTAATTTGTGGTCAATTTTTAGAGGTAAAAAGTGTCGCCAATTAGTATTTTATATCTGTATTCTTGTAAACTAAAACTTCTGATGCTCATTGAAAAATACTTTAAAATCCATAATTTATTTTTTTAAAACAAATATCTTTAGAATAAAAAAAAACAAAATGTTAAATAAAAGTTTTAAAAACATCTGAAAAGAATTGGCTCTAAAGTGTCACCGATGGCTCTAAAGTGTCACCGGTGTGTGCAATTCATTTACAAGTACGCACGTAGCGAACTCAGTTCCTGTTCAACTTAAAAAAATTTAAAAAGTGAAAGTGAAAGCTTAATTAAAGTGAATAATTCAGATACTTAAAGAAAAATTAAAAGACTTACTTGGAATCTCTGCATAAGTATGATGCAAACATTCCATACGCATTGACCGCATTTGTTCAACACTTGGTTCTTCTAGAACAAGTCGTAACTCACATTAATTAATCATATTGCTTTATAATACTCTGAACAGTTTAATGTTTTCAACGAACTTTGTTTTTGTATATTTGTTTTTGTCATAGTCAAATATGTATTTTATGGTTATGTTTTTATATAAGTATCTTTATTTAATTCTAGACTACATTTGAATGTTGCAAAATCCTGAAATATTAACTGATTAGCCATATCTTGGCGGGTAAATAGCTAGTCTCTATAATAATACCGTTGAATACCTTGGTTTAAACAAACTAGCCAATTTATAAAGTTGTAAAGTAGTGATTATGGCATTTTCCTGTCAATCATAATAATTATAACAATGTTACAGATTTTCATTGGTTGGTTTTCGATAATGATTAAAATTTTTAAACAGTTTAACGGAGTTGGCACAGTGGTAGGACGTTTGACTACGGAACGAAAGTTACGAGTTCGACTCCCATCTATGGCTCTACGAATGTTACAATATTCAACAAAAAGAAAAAAAAATTTAAATATAGAAACACTATTCAGTGATTTTCCACAGTTAATATAATATTTGGAAAACTGATGTTATGATAAATTGCATTTTAGGCTTTATTGCATGAAATACATTTGATTTGATTTTGAGGGCAATAATATAATAGAAATTAGATACTTAAGATATGCTGGAAATTTAAGATTGAAGAAGTGCAATAAGCAAGTATGACCCTGTAAATGAATAGGTAAAAAAGCGAAACTGACACCAACATGATTTGAAAACGCAACCTACTGACCTGCAGTCAGACGCGTGATACCATGTCTTTGCTACAGAATATAAAACTCATTAAACAGTATATTTCCACATAGGTTGAATGTCAAAATTAAAATTTTTCTTTTTGAAAAATAAAGCAAGTTTGTTTTGGTTGATGTCCTTCTTGATTACATAAAACTGAAGAGAAAGACAGTGTCACACAGGCTTTTTGTATAATTCGAAAATACAGTCTAAATAAAAGTTATTAAAAAAAAAAGAAAACTAAAAAAAGAAAAAAAGAAAATATCAATTGTCGAACATATTCAAATATTGTAAATATTTATGCTTTCTTGGTTTCGATTGATTCTATTAGTCAAATATCAATCATTTGATTGATACAATTGTTTATGCGTGGTAATTAAATAGCCAAAGATAACAATAAAAAAAAGAAGCTTTAACGTGATTTCACTTAGGTGACCTAAAAGAATTCTAAGAAGAAATATTTTAGGACTTGTCAACTTAAAATAACAAAATGGACAAAACGAAGATCAGATTTAAACAGAGGAAAATCGTTGAATGATTTTCCACAGTTTAATTGTATTTCGATATTTTAAGGAATTTTATTTTTGTTTTTATTTTATATTGTAACATTTGAGCACCCACCTCTGGCAAAATTTTTTTTCCCATGTTATTTCTTAGTTTCCGATCAAAATTCCTTGCGTAATGCAACGTTAGCTCAATTTGGTTGGACTGTATGGTTGAGCGAATCTCGTAGGCACAAATGGGCGGTCTAAGTACTCCAAAACCAGTCACATAGGCTCTTCTGGAAATATCGTCTCTACAATTTGTTGAATCGAAAAATTGAATCCTTCAAATTTCTTTTTACATTTTTTGAGATTTCTTTTTAATTTTTAAATCCTATATGCATCAATTAGCCAAATCTTGGCGGGTATACAGCTAGTTAATAAATAATGAAACTATGTGATTGGTTTGAAACGTCATATTGTTACGCAATTCAAGTTCACCGCTTGGAAATAAGGTTTTGAGGAAAATATTTTCAGATTATGTTTTTCAGGAAACTATTTTTATTTCAGGATTTGAAGAGATAATTGAAAAGGGAAACGTTTTGAGGAAAAAATTTTAAATAATATATTTCGAGATAATTTTGTAAGGAAAAAATTTCGAATAAAAAATGATCAAAACTAAAGCAATAAAAGGTATAACAAATTTATCGCTATGTTTTACTAAAGAATCACAAAAATTATTTTCAGCCGACGAAATTTATCTTAAAAAAATATTGCAGTCAAAAGAAGAAGAAGAATCACATGAAATGAAAAAAATTTTCCCAGGTGAGATTCTTAAAATTTTGTTTTTTAAAGGCATTTCCAGGTTCCCAAACTAATTCGATATATTTCCAGGTGGGATTCTTAAAATTTTGTTCTTTAAAGTTATTTCCAGGCACCAAAACCAAAACTAGGTATTACCAGGTGACATTCTTTAAATTTTGTTTTATGAAGGTATTTCCAGGTACCCAAACTGAATCCAGGTATTTCAGGTGAGATTCTTTAAAATTTGTTTTTTAAAGGTATTTCCAGGTACCCAAACTAAATTCAGGTAATTCCAGGTGAGATTCCTTAAAATTTGTTTTTTAAAGGTATTTCCAGGTTCCCAATCTAATTCCAATTATAAAATTTAGTGAATCTCACCTCGAAATACCTGGATTTTGTTTGGGTACCTGTGAATAACTTTAGAAAACTAAATTTAAAGAATCTTACCTGGAGATAAGTGGAATTAGTTTGCGTACCAGAAAATACCTTTAAAAAACAAAATTTAAACAATCTAATCTGGATTTAGTTTGGATAATTTGAATTACCTATAAAAATAAGATTTCCAGAATATCACCTGGAAATACCTGGATTTAGTTTGGGTACATATAAATTCCTTTAAAAAAACAAAATTTAAAGAACCTCACCTGAAAATACCTGGAATGAGTTTGGGAACCAGGAGTTACCTTTGATAAACACAATTTAAATAATTTCATCTGGAAATACATGGAATTATTTGGATACATGAAAATACCTATAAAAATTTCACAAATGTCACCTGGAATTTCCTGGATTTAGTTTAGGTACCTAGAAATACCTTTAAAATACTAAATTTAAGGAATCGCACCTGCATTTAGTTTGGGTACAAGGAAATACCTATAAAAACCAAAATTTAAAGAATGTCACCTTGAAAGACTATATTTAGCTCGGGTACCTGGAAATATTGTGAAAAACAAATTTTAAAGAATCTCATTTGAAAGTAAATGGAATTGGTTTGTGTACCTGGAAATACCTGAAAATTTAAGAAACGAAGCATAAAAACCTCACTTGGAAATACCTGGAATTAGTTTGGGAATCGGGAAATACCGTGAAAAACAAAATTTAAAGAATCTCACCTGGAAATACCTACATTTGGTTTGGTCACATAGAAATGACTTTAAAAAACATAATTTAAAGAACATAAAGAATCTGAGCTGGATATAACTGGAATTAGTTTGGGAACCTGGAGATATTTTTAAAAACAAAATTTATACAATGTCACCTGGAAATATCTGGATTCGGTTTAAGTACTTGGATATACCTTTAAAAAACAAAATTTAAAGAATCTTACCTGGAAATACCTACATTTGGTTTGGGTACATGGAAATATATTTAAAAATCAAAAGTTAAAGAATGTAACGTTGAAATACCATATTTAGCTCTTGTACCTGGAAATACCTGTAATAAACAATATTTAAATAATCTCACCTGGAAATAAGTGCAATTAGTTTGTGTACCTGGAAATGACTTTAAAAAATCGAAATTTAAAGAATCTGACTGGGAAATACCTGGATTTAGTTTGGGTACAAGGAAATACCTTTAAAAAGGAAAATTTAGATAATCTCACCTCGAAATAACAAGAATTAGTTTGGATAACTGCAAATTCATTTAAAAAAACTTTATATAGTTGTATATATTATTATTTATTTAACTAGATATATATTTTTTTTTTAGTTAATTAGTAAGTCACTCAGTTAGTTAGATGGTTGGTTTGTTAAATCGTTAGTTTGTTAGTTAGTTATGTAGATAGGTAATTTATAAGATAGTGAGGTATTTAGAGTGTTAGATAGTTAGTCAAATAGTTTATTAGTTAGTTAGGTAGTTAATTAGTTACTTATTTAATTATATCTTTAATTAGTGATTTAGTTAATTAACTAATTAGTTAGTTAGTTAGTTTGATTATCAATTTTTTGGATAGATAGTTAGTTTATTGGAAAGATATTTAGTTAGTTAACTGTTTACTCAATGAGTTAGTTAGTTATTTATTTATTTAGTGGGTGAATTAGTTAGCTAATTAGCAATTTAGTTATTAGTTAGTTAATTAGTTTGTAAGTAAATTAGTTAGTCACTTGCTTAGTTAATTAGTTAAACAGTTAGTTAACTTATTAGATAATTTGTTACTTAATCAGTTAGTTAGTTATTGAGTTTGTCAGTTTGTTAGTTAGGTAATTAGTTCTTTAGTTGGTTGGTTTATGAGTCAGTTGGATAGTTATTTAATTTATTATTTATTTAGTTAAATAGTTTATTATTCAGTCAGTTCGTTATTTAGTTATTTAGGTAGTTACCAAGTTATTTAGTTGGTGTTATAGTTATTTAATTAGTTAGTTAGATAAGTAGTTAGTTAGGTTATAAATTAACTATTTAGTTAGTTAGTTAGTTGGTTAGTTAGTGAATCTTATAGTTAGTTAATTACTTGGTTTGTTAGATGGTTAGTTATTTAAATATTTAGTTATTTACCGAGTTAGTTAATTAGGTAATTAGTAAGTTAGTGTTTTAATTAGCTAGTTAATTATTTGGCTATTTAATTCGTTATAAGTTAGTTAGTTATTTTGTGAGTTAGTTAGTTTATTAGTTAGTTAGGTAGAATGTTATTTTGGTTAGTTGATAAGTTAGTTAATTAGTCAGTTAGTTTTAGCCTGTTACTTAGTTAGATAGTTAGTTTGATATTTCTTTAGTTTGTTAATTACTTAGTTGGTAATTATATTTAATTAGCTAGATAGTAAAGTTATTCATTTTGTTAATTAGTTAGTCAACTAATTTATTAGTTAGTTAGTTAGTTAATTAGTTACTTAATTAAACATTTATTTAGTTAGTGAGTTACTTAGTTAGTTAGTTAGATATTATATCAAATAGTTTGTTAGTTAATTTTTTTGTTAAATAGTTATTTAGTTATTTAGTTAACCGTTTAATCAGTGAAACATTTAGTTAGATATTTATTGAGTTGGTTATTTGGTGTGTTATTTGGTGTGTTATTTGGTTTGTTATTTGGTGTGTTATTTAGTTAAAAAGTTATATAATTTGTTTGAGAGTTATTTCGTTAGTCATTTGCATAATTATTTAGATAAATATTTATTCAATTCGATAGTTAATTAGGCTGTTAGTCAGTTAGTCAGTTAGTGAGTTTGTCACTTTGTTTGTTATAAAATTTATTAATTATTTGGTTAGTTTGTCAGTTGGTTAGATAATTATTTAATAATTTATTTTTTTAGATAATAATTTATTAGTTAGTCAGTTAGTTAGATAGATATTTATTATATCTAAATATTTATGTAGTTAGTTAGTTTATGAGTTAATCAGTTAGTTAGTTATTTATTTGTTAGTCAGATATTTAGTTAGAGAGTTAGTTAGTCTGTTATTTGGTTAATTTGTTAATTTGTTATTTAGTTGTTTAGATAGTTAATTAGTGAGATAGTTAATTGCTTAGCTGATTAGTTAGTAAGATTGTTAGGTAGTTTGTTAGATTTTTATTTATTTATATATTTTTTTATTATCTATTTAGTTAGTTAACCATTTCTTTCAAAATAAAAAAACTTAAACGATGAAAAAAATTTTCTGACCAGCAATCTATTGCTAAAATATTAAATATCCATTATAGAAACATTCTAAGTGAGTTAAAACTATTGGTAAACAAAGTAGTAAATGTAGTAATGTTGGTAATAGTCCATATCCAAAATATATTAATTAACCTTAATAGTGTTTTTAAAATAAGAGAAATCCATCCTTTGTATATATTTAATTTATTTTAAACATGTTGAACCTGATATATCTATGTTGTATTTCGCAAACTAGAAAAAGGAAATGGTGGTATATTATTATTCGCCCTATAACTTCACAACATGATTTTTGCAGTTATCTACCGGATTCTGTCAATACTTCAATTAAAAACAGCAAGTTCCCTGAGAAATTTAAATGGGCACTTGTAATAAATCTATAAATGATATTTCTCATCTAAAGAAAACTAATATCCGATTAGCAACACTTACTGTGTTTCGAAGGTCTTTGAAAAAGTTGTTTTTGAACAGAAAATTGATTTTTTGAGGGTCGTCTTTAAAATTCACTTTTTGATTTTCGTAAAGGTTTTTCTACGCAAATTTCACTTAAAAATCTTTTGAAATAGTCGCAACGAAATTCGGACACAGCAAGAAGTTAATAGGTACAGTTCTAATTGATTTATCTAAAGCATCCATATCCATCTTTTGCTAGAAAAGTTCGATATGGCTTTTCTAAGCGCAGTTTACTTTTGATGAAGAGTTATCTGAACGGAAGATTAAAAGATAGCAATAATAAGCTCTACATGTAGAGCTTTACATTATGGAGTTCCACAAGAGTCAATCTTAGGGCCATTTTATAAAATCTTTTGCAAACGAATCGTTCCTTTTTCTTGAAGAATCTGTAATAAGTAGTTTTTTTCAGTGATAACCCTATGTATGCGTTTGATACCTCTGTTGATTCAGTTATTAAACTTAAAGCTGGTTTAATATATAAATATGATTAGTACATTCACTTGGTTTTCTATAAACTCCCTTGTCGCTAGTCCCTCAAAATTTCAACTGAAGTTTCTCGGACAAAGACACCTGACGACAATTTATCTTTATATATCTGTAATAAAAAGATTGTTGCAAAAAATGAGGTCGAACTGTTAGTTGTAAAAATAGATTACGAACTGCCTATTTTCTAGTCATTTCATAAATATTTGTTAATATGTGAACCAGAAATAGTGTGCCACAATTCGTCTGAGAAACTTTCCATTGATAAAGCAAACAAGATTGCTAGTTTATTCCCATGTTCTGTCATACTGCTGATATTGTCCACTAACATGAATGTCTTTTTTTTCAATAAAGCATCTTATAGAAAAAGTTCATAAAATTCCGCTATTAATCTACAGTAACTTTGATTTCGATCTTGATAAATAGTTAATTATTGAAAGCAGTTGTGGTGTACACACAACATATTTACAGTTGCTTATGACTGAAATTTATAAGTGAGGCTTTGAAATGTGTATCGTATAACCTTAGAATTACCTTATATTAAATCCTCTTTCCGCTCTCTCTAAGACTTATGACACAAACACAAGTCAGTATAAGGGCAGTCTCATTTGGAACATAATTTTATTAAAACTTCTCCCTCTATGCAAATTTTTAAAACAAGAATTTAATATTGGAAAGGTGAAAAGGTTTTCGTGTTAGTATTGTCTGGAATGTTTTTTTATTTAAAAAGAAAATATTTTTTTTGCTGGATTATATTAGTAGTTACGGATATTTTACAATAATTGCGTATAACTTCGTCTTTTCCAATGTTAAATCAATTTATTGAATTAAAAAGGATAACATGCAGTATTTGTTGTGAGCTAATTTAAATTTTCGTCGGTGGTATGGTAATTTACAAATTTTGTGTTGATCAATGGCTTGTTTCTTTTGAAGACATCGCACCAGCAGAATCTAAATTAAAAAATTTATTTATTAAACAGTCCTGCTGCGTTAAAATCGTAAGTGTTTGAATTGGCAAATGCTGCATTTAAGCTTTGCTGTAGGGAACCATTTATGTTTAATCCAGTGTACGCATTCCAAAAAGTTCCAATGAAACACAATGACAAGTTTAAACATTCAAGATTTCCAAATATCCGACAACAAAAAATTATAAAATAATTATTATATTTAAAATATAATATAAATAATATATATATATGCATACATAACGAAAGTGGATACTCGCAAGAGATTTTGTAATCCTACATAAACTCCCCAAATAACATGATATAAACATATATTAACTCCCAAAATATCATACCACGATCCTATTCTCAAAATGTTATGCAAATTATCCATGAGGGTAAGTATTCTATAATTTACATTGGTGAAATATTCTGCCATTTGAGTAAATAAAAATTTATTTCTTATATAAAATTGTGGAGCATAAATGAATAAAATTAAACATTACACATTAAAGGTATTCATAATGTTGTTGTTAGGTTACTAGCTTTATACATTTCGCTAGTTATTGAATTTAAAAAGAAATAGGAATTTTGAGGATTCCATTATTTTAACGCTGGGCAACAAATAGATTTTGGAACTAATAGAAGGTTTAACAAGTTTGGTTAAAATTTGCTATCTTCTGAAAGTAAAATCTTCTGATAAAGTAAAAACTAAATTTGGAGTACCGGGGCATTGATTCCCGCACCTCTAGCATGCTAAGCCAGCGCTTTACCATTTGGGCTAAAGCTTTTTGACATAGTATGGATTAAAGACCAGTTATTTTATGATGCAGATCTGTTTGCCCATGTTTTAAAAACGACCCGTCAAATGAGCTGGCTGTCGTCTACAATTAAATATGGATGAATAATACATGTTGTGAAATCATGATCCAATCGTTGACCTGCATTGCGCTCCTTCATAACGTAAATAAAATTATAGATAAATGATTGGGTAGTTTGTTTAAATCCAGATCGTTCCGTCAGCTCTCTATTTGGAAGGTGGCAGAGTATAAATCAATGGAAATGATTGATTATAAAATTTCTATAATACATGCAAGGATTCTCACACATGGATAATAATAGAGATTCTTATCTGTTTTTAATTGTGATAACTATTTTGCTTAAGAAAAACATTTTAGGAATTATCATATTTTTCTTGTTTAACAATAAGTTTTTTTGATCAGTTTATGAAGTTGCTTCACTGCTACAACTAATATTTTGCATAGAAGAATAGAACGGTTGTGTGGCCGTCTCAAACGTTAACTTTAATAATTACATACCTAATGAACTATCCCCTTAAAACTTTATTAGGCATTTTCCTCTGTAGATGTAATATACCATCTAAATTTTTTTTTATAATCTCTGTACTAAATTGATAATTGGGTTGAATGGCCAAAACATGCTTGAAAGTTTCTAAGAAATTTTGTAGTTTTAATTTTAAAAGCTGCACTTCAAGGTATTAAATTGTGAAAAATTTCAATTTTTATTAATGTTCATAGGATTTGTCGTGAACGATATACAGGAGTGAAAGAACTTTTTAGTTGTTGCTTCATTTATTAGGAACATTCGTGAAAGTATATGAACGATATTACTCGTTAATGGTTACGTAATACTAAACTTTACGGAAACTGTATTTATAGACATGGAAATTTTGACAAACACTCTGGAACTGAATGATCTCGAATATGGCTTTATATATATATATATCTCGAATATGGCTTTATATATATTTATATATATACATATATATAAATATTTATGTGTGTGTTTACGTGTAGAAAAAAAGTTTAGATTTAAAACGACTTAAAAAGAAGATTTATGAACAAAAAACTTATATTCATTACTAACAAACACTTTCATTTCTTTACCCGCCGCAATATTTGGGAGCAGAGGGTAGTTTGAAGATGGTAGTTAGTAGAAGAACCAATGTTATTTATATGAAGAAAAATCACTAATTAAACAAAAAGATGAAAGAAAGTTACGATGATATACTTCGAATAGGAGAAAATTTAATTACGATACTGAAAAGAAAATGAAACAAACAAAGAAAGAAGGACGACGACAAGAAATGGAACGTCAATATAAAAGATGATGAACGAGAAAATGACATGGAGAGAATGCAAGAAATTGAAAATGTGAAAATACAGGTAAAAGACACCAAACTGAAAGCCTAAATGGAAAAAAAAATCCACCTTAAGAGAATAAACTTAGACAAAACAAGATTGAGTGCTGAAGTGAAACTAAAAACGCTGGACAAATACGAAAAATAAGAAGCGAAAAAACACAGCGCTAAAACGATGCAAAAGCCGTGATAAAATAATAAAGATACAATCATAGCCGTGATAGAATACCGTCATAGCCGTGATAGAATACCGTAATATTACCTAAATTTGAGCTGATAAATTTTAGAAGAGATTTGTTGAAATGACAGGAATTCTGTGACACCTTCATGTCGAAAATTCACGATAATGAAAATTTTAAAAATTTTGATAAATTTAACTACTTAAATTTTATATTGTTTGGTAAAACTGAACGAGTCATTGTAGGGCTGGAAATCAAAAATGAAAATTGTGAGTTGGTGATAAGTCCGCAGCAAGAAAGATATGATAATAAACAAATTATTTCGGATTCGATGCTTGTTGGATGCAATATACAAAACAACATCAATGAGAGCATTTTACGATACTGCAGAAAAGCACATACGAAACCTTCAATCACTTGGGGAAGACACCAACCAACGGCTTATTTTATCAAATATAATGTTTATTGCGTATTTGGAAACACAAAAAATCTCAGTAGTTAATGGACAACTGAAAAATTCCGACAAATGTTTACAAAGATAAATACATACACAAAAAGCTGGAGACCAGTATCTTCAGTTCTAAATTAAACTAGACGAATCATAGAGAAGAACTACAGCCTTCAATTCAACATATTCAAGTCGACTCACAGATCAAACTTTAATAAGAAACTGACTAGAGAAAAGAGGAAACGCAAAAAAAGCCGTTGTATCTATTGGGAATGTCATCATTGGAGCGATCAATGCGAAAGTATCCAGACGAATCAATTTAACAAAAATAAACAAATGACCGATGTTTTATATGTATGAAATCGGGTGATCAAGCAAAAAACAGAATGACCCGAGACAAGGCGTGTATTCTTTCTAAGGGGAAGAATCAATGCTATAGAAGTTTATATTCAACTTAGTTCGGAAAATTGGACAACAGAGATCTGTCCATCAGACCCACTATAATAAAAAGAAATAATGAATATAGCATGGCAGCTTTTGGAAAAAAAACGTTTTTATGAAGACGGTATCATCATCATCATCATCATCATCTCGAAAAAGTTGACACACCACAAGCAACACAAATACAAGACCCTATCTACGTAGACAAGGGTATCACTGGTACAGCTGATGATCATGGAGCATTGCAAATGTCTGGAGAAATTAAAGTGATTTTTAAGGTAGCATCGATGATTTCAAGAGAATGGATATCAAGAACATGTAATGTAAACGACCAAGTTAAACCAGAAGACTAGCTCAAATATTAGGTTACAAAAGTGCTTGGCAAAATTGGGAACTGAACCACTGACGAATTACAGCTTTCGGCGAAAAGATGTGAGCAAATACAACAACCCACAACAAAAAGATTAGTACTCACTTCATTAGCATCAATTTTTGACCAGCTGGGTTTGTCCACTCTGTTATGCAACGTTAAAAATTGCTCCTGCAAAGTTTCTGTAAACAATTTTTTTTATTTTTACGATATATTTTCTTTAATTCTTGATCGTATTTTCAACACGTTTTTTCTTAACTGCCATTTTTAAAAGCACTAATTCACATTTTATTAATTTTGTTTCTTGTAAACTAAAAATTATTTTGGTAATTATGGAGATTACCTGGGTTGCTCATTTAGAAGAGAATCTGAAGATAAACTTCAAGGTTCAAACCGGATATCGTCCCTTCAATGTAACAGTAGCAATTCTGTGAGGTAAAGTTGTGAGTTATAATCAGCTGTGCTGCTCCGCGGTACTATTAAGCCAAGGTCTAACGAAAGCGACAAAAAGATAGACTCTCTCGTTATAGTTTGTTATTGACCCCTGGATTTCCCGAATACTTTAATTTTTTAAATATAAGGAAAAAAAAAATCACGAAGAATTTTCACTTTTGTAGTTATTAATGAGTAACACAAAATCATAAGATAAGTAATTGCAAAATTATATGAAAGATACTTAAAAATTGCGACACGAAATAAGATATAGTAACAAAAAATTATAAACGTTCTAGCAGTTTCGATAAAGAGATTACTTGATTCTAATATTCTAAGATTATGAGCTATTGAACTCAAATAACGAATAGTTTGAGAATTAGTCATCAACTAGTGCACGATTTCTTTTATTACACTTTAAGTGTCTTCCTATTTGATGAGGTGGCTGGTGTTAAGCAAAATACTGCGCAATGGAGACTTTCATAACTCATTTTTTTCTATCTTAAAATAGATAAAATGTTCAAAACACAGAATAGCATAATAATAAATAGGATTGAAAAATGTGATGACGTCTTCTATGCTTTTGTTTGCTCATGGAACTTCATCGAAAGACCTATTAAAAATCTTTCAAATCTGAATAGAAAACGCGTGTAACCATCGCGGTACACTACATGTGTGCACACATATATGCGTGTATTCAAAGTATTCGAGTATCAAAGGTCGTTTTCAGGTAAAAGGCTTAAGCAAAATTACTGATTAAATTATTCTTGCATTGAAGATGGTTTATTTAAATAACAGTAGAAAACAACAAATTACTGAAAAACGAAAGAAACTAAAATCCCTATTGTTAAAACTGTGATTTTTCTTAGTCGTAAAGATATTGCTTTTCGAGCTCATCGTGATGACAGTCAATATCAACATGACCTTGTAAAAATCTAACGAAAAATTGGTGTAGGAAACACTATAGAACTATTAAATTGTGGTTTAGGTGCCGGAAATCTGGTTCTTGAGAAAAATTTGATGTTTGCTCCAAAAAATGCAACAAAAATTTCAAAAACTTCTCAAAACCAGTTGATTGAATCGTGTGGAAAAGCTATCGAAGAGTTTTTAATTCAAAAGATATATGTAGATGGTGACAATAAGGTGTGTGAGAATTTTTAAAGATTTTTTCAGTGTAAGACTGGAACCACTGGTTTAACTCTTACACAAAATATTATTTCTGCAATTGCAGATCTTGCTCTGAAAAACATAAATTCCCAGACCAAGGATACGATGGTGCAATGACTATAGGTGGAGAGTATATAGATGTTGCATCTAGAAGTAAAGTAATTAATTTTAAAGTCATCTTTGTACATTGTGCCTGTCATCGACTTAGCTTACTTTAGTTTTAGGTAACACATAAAAAATATAGAGTCAAGAATCTTCTTGAGCAAGTTAAAGGTATTTCTTCTGTTATTAATTTATCTACTAAACGTGCTAACTGTTTAAATAATTATCTTTTCCTGGTCAAGCAAAATTAATTGACACTTTTAGGAACAGGTTGGTTCAAATGCTTTGATGCCTTGATGTATTTTTTAATAAATTTTTTCCTATTTTTCATGCTATGGGAAAATTGAGTTATAATGAAAGTAAAGTTTACAAAAATGACACTTTTTCAAAGTCTTCATCTTTTTACGTTTTCTGACATACTTTTCTTTTATTGTGAGTTTTGTTTTAACTAAGCAGTTGATGCATTTCTTTTTTGCTAAAACTGTTACTCTCAAAACAAAATAATTTTGTATAACACAACAGTACAAGGAAACTGATAATCTTATGAAACAGCTTTTAGAAATCAAAAATAATGTAGAATACTTTCATGCCTAATGGTACCACATTGCTCTTTATTTAGCCAAAAATGTTGATGTACGAGAGAAAATGCCAAAATTATGTGATCGTCAAATTCATAATGTTTCTGATAATTATAAACACTGCATAACATTGCCATTCATCAATCACCTTATTCATGAACTTTATGATAGATTCAACCAAGAAGGAATGAAAGGTTTATCTGCCATCCCAAAAATTTTTACTAACTAAACTAAAACAAAATAAAGCCTGGAAACCTGACTTTTCAGAATTTTTAAATTTTTAAGCATCAGATATGCCTCATCCCACATGAATCCATGTTGAGTTAGATTTGTGGGAAACATTTTGGATAAACTGGAAAAATATTCCATCTACTGTTGCTGCTACTATAAAATCCATCACCCCATGTTTTCCTAATATAAGAGAAGATTTTTAATTTTAGGAACTATGCCGATAGCAATATGCAAGTGTGAAAATTTTATTTCTGTTACTCGCACAGACTTAAAATATATGCTAGTAGTTGAATGTTAAAGTGAGATTTGAATTCTTTAGCTCTGATCTCTATACACCAAGAAATTTTATTCGATGTAGAATGAGTTTTTGATATTTTTTGCTACTTATGGTGAAAGACGTTTGGAACTAGTATTCAGTAATAAAAATAAATTGAGTTCATAATTTCGTACAATCTAAGTATTTATTTTCTTGTCTTTTAATTTTCTAAAGTGTATGCAATTTAAATGAATTCAAATGTCCACTATTATTCAAAAATTTTACTTTTTACTAACTTGCCCATTAAGAAAAGGGGAGAATCCAGCAATGTAGGGCAACTCTGGGCTTATTAAATAATGCTAAAATTCTCTGCTCCATGAAAGGGGTGTCAAAGGTATTCCTGTATTTTTTCTCGATACTTGGATTAATGAGATTTTATTTTATATTTATAAAATCATAATTATATGATGGTTTTCATGTCATGGACCAGATTGTTCTGATGGTTCTTCTCTAGCAATTCCAAAATAATTATTATTTGTTGGCATGCCTTTTTCGTAACTTTTTCGAACTTTTGTTTATCTTTAAGTTTGTCTTTATTTCTTGCAATGTCATGAAATTTAACTGGTGATTTTGCCATTGTCTGTAAGGTAGAATTTAGTTTATCGTTTTTGGTTTCTCAGAATCGTTATTATATGAGGGGTCGTATTCTATATCAATATCTGGTTTTGTCACATGGTTCGACTTCAGTTTCAAAGTGACGTTTTGACCATAGTTTTAAACCTGGTGTACAACTATTCGTGTAGTCTTTCAAATGTGCGAGCTGTGTCTATCCTCACTAAATCTAAAAACTTTAAACGTTATGATATGTTCACTTAAATATTTTTAAAATCAATTACCTTTTTCCTTTCTTTTATGTGTTTAAAAAAAAATTGTAGCAGTTTCTAACATTCTTCTGCTCCAAATTTGTTTTAAAAAATCGTGTATGTGTTATTGAGATATCTTTAATTCAGTTCTCAAGCTCTTGTTTTGCTTTTTTTTTAGGTCCTAAGGTGGGTGAAACAACACTCGTGTGATCAATGATAGTTGTTATATTTAACGTGGGGAAACAACAAATTCTAAAGGCAATACTTCCAGATGGGCCCACGTGATGTCTCTTGGATTACTTACAGCGCCCATTTGCGCCTACAAAATTCGGTCAACGAAACAACCTTCTCAACATCGAACTGTTAGGTTGTAAATTTCATAATTACATGTTTAGAAATATATAAAATTCAAATACTGTGTTTTTCATGCTAGTTTATGCGGATACCCCATAAACATGTGACAGGCAATCTAAGCAAAGTAAATTTCAAATTTTTCTCCGCACAGCCAAACTATGGTGGGCTGTGTTGGATTTAGTTGTAGGCATCACCCTCAAAAAAACCTGCATCCGACCCTGAAACTTATTCCAATAAAAATTATCCAGGTGAAATAATGGTATTAAAATTAAAATAAACAAGTCTGTTTATTAGTGACTAGATAATTTTTTTTTTTCAAGATTAGGGAGTTAAAACTCTTGCAATTTTCTTTCAGGAAACAATATGCCATAGCACTGCACAATCCAAAGCAACCAATAACAATAAAAGCAACCGTTGATTTATAATTTGAAGAAACTGAGCTACCCATGGCACAGTGGTGAGGTCGTTTGACTCCGGACCGAAAGGTTACCAGTTCGACTCCCACCTCTGGCGGAAATTTATTTCCATGTTATTTCTGAGTTTCTGAGCAAAACTCATTGCGTAATGC
>JAUZNK010045204.1:0-12281 GCA_035046665.1 Euphysa ruthae | reverse complement strand
TTGAACTTGCATTTAATTCAACTCACTTCAGTGAGTTGACTCACAACGTTAATAGCAATGGCATCTTAATTCCAAAATAAACTAGAAAAAAAAAGACTACATCCTACCCAGATAAAGGATCGATCTAATAACAACTTTTCTACTAAACTCAAATTCGTCCAATACATTTCAAGCTTAGCTATCACTGATGCAATGAGTAGAATAATATAAATAAAGGATAAGGCTTCGTTATCTTTTTAGAATGTGTTAGAATAATACGCGCTATGATTATCTGGAAGAAATCACCAAATCCCAAAAATCTAACACAAACATGGCTATATCTGCGAGAAATCAGTAGGAAATGAATTCTTTCTTTATTATGGTGATAACATATGATATAAACTAGATCCTGCTATTAGAAATGTTAAAAATATATCTGATTTTTAAAAGGTTATACTTTTTTAATACTAATGACCCTAAACATCTAACTTCTTACATGTTAAAATTATAGTTGCTTGAATGAAATGAAATTTAAGTATAATTTCTAAGATACCTAACTTTTATTTACTTGAAGTCTAGAGTCTAATTCTGAGACTCGTTACATAAAAGCTATCAACTTATTAAATTTATCTAAGTTCTATTCAGTAATGGTTATATCGTAAAAGTTATACTCTATATCTCACAATACCAGTATTCTTAAATACACTATTAAAAATTCAGAAAACCAGACATTGCTCAGATATATGAGCATATATCAGACTCATGGCAGTAATAATCAATTTTGATTTTATATGCAATATGAACATAAAAATATATACCTCGCAGAGTAGACATAAGCAAATAAGATTCCTAAATTAATAAAAAGTATACCAGTAAATACCTTACTTGCTTAGAATATTACTGAAACATTTCCCAGATAAATTTTCAACTAAATAACGAGGTCCTATAAAAAAAAAAATATATATATATATATATCATTTATCATTTATATTTGCCTAGGTTTATATCCCTCAATAGTTAATTAAATTGTACACTTGATTTTAAACTATTTACAGAAAGTATTAATTTTTAAAACGAAAATATGAGTCAACAAAAAAATTTGGTATATTTTTCCATTGTTCACCTAAGATTCAAAGACTAAAATTTTGAGTTAATGTGAACTTCTTTAAAAATTATCAGGAATGAAATTTTCTACCATTAAATTCAATTTTTATATATTTTATAATAAATATCTTGGGAAATATCAAATAGTTGTAATTTTAAAATGAAACTGACTTCTTTTGAACTAATGATGGTCATAGAATATGAAGTCATTTTGGATATGAAGTTAGTTGAACAGTTTTAGGAAATAATGTTCCGGATAAGTAACAGATTGAGTGAATTTATACAACATTGGCCAGCCAAAATGTTAGTGAAACAAGCATTTGTAATTAAATATAGGGATAGATCCAGCTTAGCATCTCATCAAAAAGAGTTACTTTTGGACCCTTATATATAACATAATTAAAAATATTTGGAACTTTTGTTATTTATTTTATAGATAGTTTTGAAAAATTTTACTTTAAGGCCTTTCATTTGAAAAAATAAAAAACAGAATAATAAAATCTCATTTGGTTATAGAAATGAGAATAATGAAAAGATATCTATTCATTTCTTATTACATCATTTTCTGCTGCCATATAGATTATTTGTGATCTATCACGGATAAAAAACTCAAATTCATAACTGTAAATTCACATCGTTTCAGAAAAAGCCAAATGGTTTGAAGAAGGTAAACAATTTCAAAACAGCGTCAGAAAGACAAATGAAACTAATAACTGATCTATTAAAGTTAATTTTATCATTCAAATCTGCACGTTTATGAAAAATATATCAAAATTCTTGCACATGTTAATAAATGTAAAAACCTCACCAGAAGGTTCCTCTGGTTTTACTCTTGTTAACAAAATCTAAAGAGAATTTGTTGATTACTACAGATCAGCAATATGGTCAATAATATAAGGAGCAGGTAACCCTTAAAATCCTAGAGCTGTAATTATAGTTTATGGTTATAGTTTTTAAACATTGACCGTAATAACCAGTTGCTCAAAAGTTTTCTTATCAAAAAGCTACATAAATAACGGCTTTAAAATGAACCCAAGTTGGAACTAATAAAAATTAAATATAATATTGTAAATAATTATAATATTATAATGATATATCTATCAAATAACTTGAAACTTTATGGGTTTACTTCTGTAAATAAAACTTCTAAATTTTTCGCCAAAAAAAGAAGAAGATTTGAGTGACAGCCTCTTCTACTGTTCTTTTTCATAAAGAAAAAGAAGACTAAAGCTTATTTTGGTGTTTGAGGTTTCCTATTAGAACAGTTAATCCTTTCACTTAAACTCCTAACTTTCAGGTTGATATACCAGAAGATGAAGAAAAGGCGAGTATTTTTAATTTCTGTTTTCAAAAAAAAATTTCTTGGAGTAAATAGAAATTGAGCAATTAGCTAGAACATTCATATTTTATTGTTTATGAAAAATGCTGAAATTAATGAAATATGACTTACAAAGACTGGTTTTTTTTATGGCACTTTTTTTGAAACTTTTTCCTTAAGAAATTAAAACCTTCTTTTTTGAAACAGCTAGTTATCCACACAATTCTTACTTTTCTGTTTCCATTAATCTTCACTCCTTGGTATCTTACTGCTAATTTCTCAAATATTTACTTATAGCCATTGATGCAAAAACGTTTTAACAAACATTTTTTAAACATGTACTGGTACAGGAGAGCAACCTTGGAAAAAACATGTATCGGATTTTATTTTATAGAAATTTATGAAAAAAGATCTTTATATTTATTTTTATGCAGTTTTAAAGAAGAATGATATTCAAGTATTATTAAAAGTATCACTACTATAGTGGCTAATAAAGTTTTCTTCAGCTACATATAACAATATTAGAAACATCAGTTTTGCACCAATACGAGGATAACGGTGACCAAAATCTTTATTTATTTACTTTTTTTAAGAATTTGAATGAGCATTTTGCTATTTTATTGAAAATTATTTGTTAAGGCTGAACCAGATAATAAAATTGATGTTTACGGAAATTCAACACCAAACTGTAAGAAGATGGCTAAACCCAAACAAGGTAAAAATGTGCTTCGCTTGGAAATATTACTGGCATATATTTCTTTAAATTTAACACCCAGCAAAATATTATATTATGCATATTAATTAAGCGTCACAATAACAAGGATGGATTTAAGTAAATAGTCATAATTTACTTTGTCATATACATTTTGCAGAAAATTTACGAAAATTTATGTATATAAGATAGATTTTTTCTTGGGCCTTTGCCTTGAATAAATCTTAAACAGCTATAAAAAGCACTATTGTACATGTAACAATAAAACAAAAGGGAAAACTTATTGCGTTACATCATTAACTGAATCAACAAATTCATCTACTCCAACTGAATTTCATTCTTGTTTTACATTTGCTAACAAATATTTACTTGAGATTGATAATAACTTACGGCCAAATTTTGGAAATAGTTAACACAAACATATTGTTTGTTATAGTGGCAAGCCATTCAACAAAACCTAGACTATTTGTTTTGAAAAAAACGTAATAATTTTGTAATTCGTTAAGTGTAATATTGCTATTATTTAAATTCTCAACATTTTGAAAGGAAAAGGGAAGAACAGTAAGTTGTAAAGAATATGCTTCAAATCCTGAAAATAAATGTTTTTGTTAAGCCAACAAAAAGATGAAATTCAGTAATTTGTTTTTATACCGAATTATGTTACACTCAATGCTGTTTCTGAGAATCCTAAGCCCAATGCTGGAAAAAACATATAGTAGTTTTGACAATGATAATTACCGTTCTAAACTTGGTCATAAAGAAAAAATTAAAATTATTAATTGAAAAATTTTTACAGGTTTTATTTTAAAAAAAGTTTTAGTGAGAGATTTAATATTTCAATGATGCTTTATTATTTATTTTTATCTAGAACTTCCTATTTTTTCTCTCTTTCCATCTCAAGATCCTGTTAGAAAAAATTACATAAAAGTTCAAAAATATCTCATAAAACTGATTATAATTGTTTTTAGGAAAAATTTTGTTGAAGCTCCTTTGTTGATAAAGGCATAACCAAAACCATAATTTGATTTTAAACTTTATAATACTTGAAAACCATTTCATGTAATTTTTTTAGTTACATTTTTTTTATAAATTATATACACTTAGAGAGATTCTGATAAAGCACTAATGAAAAAGTTAGTACTCTTAGAACTTTAAGAAAACATCACAGTTGCCTGTAATTTTTTGATATTAAAAATCCTCTTTTACAGTCATCATAAAATATATCTCTTTAAAAGCAGCTGCACTCGATTATCTACAAAAGAAATCGATAAAACTGCATGAATAGTAGCAGTCAAAGTTCATGTATAGAGATATATACCTCGCTGGCACTTTCATCTACCCACAGACCTGATGGTGGAATAGTGAGGTTGAACAGTGTATAAGGGAAAAGAAGAGACTTTGGAAAGAACAATGTAGTTAAGCTCATTTCAAATTTAAACATTGAAGGATGGTGTATCTGAACAGACTGGAACAGTGGCAGTCAAGTGTTACAGTTAATATTAGTTAGTTGATCAAGTAATGGAAGTTATCAAGAGTGATTGATAAGCTACACAGGTAAATAATTGATATAGATAAAATACCGTTTGCTTTGTTCTGAGGTGTGGTGCTGCAGATACATTATTTTTACTCGAGCCGCTTCAGGAAAAGTATTTAGGAAAGAGGAAGAATCTCTTTTTCACCTTTAAAGGTTTGAAGAAAGCCTCTGACAGAAGGAATGAAGTGGGCATGAGGAAATTAGGTGAAGATAAGTGGCTATTTAAAATTGTACAGTTAATGCACCAATGCTAGAAGTTAGGGTTGATGATGAATTTAGTGTGAATGCTGGTGTACATCAGGGCTTAATACTTAGTCCTTTGTTGTTTAATTAAGTTTTAAAATCAATGTCAACGGGGTTCAGAATAAAGTGTCCATGGGAGTTATTGTGTGTAGATGATTTATTCCTTATAGTAGAGTTTATGGAAGAGTTAGTTGAAAAGTTGGAGAAGCGGAAGAAAGGACTAGAAGAGGAAAGGTTATGAGTAAATGCAACAAAAACAAGTCATGATTAGCAGTAGTGAAGCCAAGAGTGGCCTTGAAGTTTGAAAGTGGCCTTGTGGTTTTTGCAGGCAAAAAGTTGGTAGTAATTCAATTTTTTGCCAGATTTGTAAGCATAAGGTATATTGAAAATGCAGTAGTATCGCAGGAAGGTTAAGAACTGATATTCAGCATGTATGTCAGCAAGCGATGTACGTCAGTGGCTCGTTAAATATAGTTAATAGCTTCCGTTATTTAAGTGACATGTTTATCAAAAGCAGTGCTATTTGCAGAAAATTTAGAGTTACTTCCTCAGCTAAAATATGTGGAGTTTTGTCGGCTTAGATTAGAGGTAGGCTATATAAGCTTGTATCTGAAGTGTCATGTTATATGGAATTCAGACATTGGCAGTGATAGCTTAGAAAGGAATGCCATGAGATGGATTAGGTGGATGTGTAACAGCAGCTTGAAAGACAAAAGAAATTCAGTTAAGCTAAAAAGCTAGGTGTGCGTAGAATCAAAATTTTTATTCAAACTAGGAGGTTAAGTTGGTTGGGCCACTTCAAGAGAATATAGGAGAATGAAAAAGAAAAGAAGCCCGTCTGATTGAGGATTAAATTAAACATAACATATCATTTGATATATATTCAAATTCCTGCCTAAATTAATTTAGGTGATAATAATATTGTGTTAATTATTTAATTTAATTAACTATTAACTTAAAAATTAGCTGAAAATGAATTCACATCATTTTTGTCAACCCAGCCTTTTATCACAATTATTTACTAGTTTTGCCATGAAAAAAAAAACAAACCTATCAAAGTATTTTCAACTAAAACTGGTAACAAGAAAACTGTGAGCAATCCAAAAGGACAGTCCATTCATTAGTATTACTCTATAATAGACAGCTTTTTAATTTCAAAAGGGTATCATTTATAGCTACATATCTATGAAAACATCAGTGGTGTATCCAAGGTACAGGAACAGGAAAGATTTTTGCAGACAAGCGAAAAAATATAAAACACAGTCCTTGAAGAAAACGTTGTTTAAAAAGTGAAATAAGAATATTTTTTTGACAAGAAATAATATAACTTGAGCATTCATTTTGCACTGTGGGGTAGGATAAAAGTGTGTTTATTTTACTTAAGAATAACTAATAGATAGATGAAAAATCAAAACTGTTTTTTTCTTCAATAAAGATGCTAGAATAAAGGTGATCATATTTAATCCTTAAATGATCAACTCTTAGTTTCAGAATTTTATAATTACGCATATTTAATGATATGCATATCCAAGGTTACAACAAATGATCATTAAATCACAAATATAAATCTGCAAATAAATTAATAAATTAATAAATAAATTAAGGATGAATATATTAAGAAGTCGATGTTCGATTTATTTTATGAGAAATAACGTATTCATAGAAATGCAATATTAATTCTAGATGTAAAAATCTCATCAAATAAATAAAAAAATATGTTGTATGCAGTATACGTACAAGAAATACGTGCGTATCGATTCTTTATACAAAGTTAAGTTTATTTGAAAAAAAAAACTAAATAAATAATATCAATATAATTTTTTTTTTAAATTCCAGGTGACAATAAAAAAATATTTTGTGTGTAAGCTTGTACCAAACAAAATAAGAAAATTAAATTATGATACAACAACGATGCAATTATATTGAGTAACAAGAGTAAAAGGGAATATATAGCCACCTGTTTTGCTTTCAAAGAAAATACGCACATGTTTGTGAGATATTGACAATTTTAATAGGATGCTCCAAATATCATCGCTATCATATAAAGATTGATTCTAGTTATAGTGACCAATCCTTGTATTTAACAAATAATTGAAATTTATTGATTGTTGTTAAAAAGTTAACTATTAAATATCCAATTCCATCAAGTCTTTAACAAAAAAAATTTCATTTCCTCATAGCTCTTGGGAACAATAAGGTAAGTCAGTAAGATGCTCAGAATTTGGAAACCTATTTGGATTTATCAATATTCTCCTCGCCCACAGTATGAGTTTGGCAGGCGCAGAACAACTTTGAAAGAGATCAAAACAAACCATAATAGACTGCGGGTTAAAAACGATTTTTTAATATTGCATTTGCATATAAAATTGACGGTGTTTTGATTGGAGATTATGACCCTAAAAGTTCCAAAGAAAGTTTTTTTGCTAAACGCTGCTAGTAAAAGTAACTCAGGAAGCTCATGAAGAAATCGTGTAGGTTTTATGGATACAGATGTGCACCCAAACCGAAGGTGAGAAAATCAACCCAATTATTTGTTAAAGAAAGTTAAAGAACAACAAAACAATTTTATGTGCTATATGTAGAATAGTTTGTTTTTAATGACTTCATCTTAAAAAAAGAAGTCAATACATTATTGAGAACTTCTTGTTTGTGTATGTGTAAATCAAGCTTTAAACTTTTTGCTTATTTAGTTAAGTCAACATAAATCATTCACAAAAATTGGCAACCTAAAGGTCAACCAAGAACAACCAGATTTGTTGTAGGTTTTAAAAGTCAATTTCTGTGCAGAAAAGTAAAAATTTAATAAATAGGAAAAACACTAGTCTGACAGGATGAGTTATCAAAAACCTTACGATACACCACTGAACACCATTAGATATTGTTTACAGGGAATATTATAGACTGTTATGTCGGCTACAAACAGAATAAATTCAACATGGTTAAATTTTGTATTTTATTTGAGCCAGCTGGTAATGAAAATTCTGTTACTAGAACTTAATCAGCTTATGTCATTGAAGGTTTAATTTTTACATGTAAATAAAATTGCAGATCTTGGCTATATCAACATCTTTCATGAATTATTCATAAAAGGACTTAAGTTTTTTTTCATAATAGTCGTACATAGTTTTTATTATATTTTGCAGTTATACAAAACGATGTACTACAAAATGATTATAATATTTAGCATAAAAAATTAATATCTATGGTCGCCTAAGACTGTAACTAGCTAAAGCGCAACAGAAAGTTAAATTAATATTGAATATGAGATCAGCTTTTTTAAAGGTGTCCTTTAAAAAATTAAAAATAAATTGTAATTCTTTGACAGAAAACAAATTAAAATCAACTTAATATACAACAAGCTTTTCAGTAGAAAGGAATTTTTCCATTATTTTTTTCAACAATCAACAACGTGGGAAAAAAAGGAAAGCCATAAGGAAAAATATTTAAAAAACTGTGACTTGACACTTTTTAAGAAACAAACATCTGGTAAGTGAAAAATAATAATTCATATCTAATTTTAAGCATAGCTAATTTTATTTCATAGCACCGGTAATTTCTTTGGAACCGTAAAAAAATGAAATTTATATATCACATTTACCATTCTTAAGGTCATGGAACCGAGCTAATCAAAACGATTATCATTTAAAATTAATTAAAAACACAGTGGTAGCATCGTAGCAAATTAAAGAATAATTGTAAGTACCATCTTTATGGAAATATGTTTTAAGCCTGAAATTACCATATTTGGGCATGTCCAAGTGTAAACCGAAAAACTAGTATAATTTTAAAAACTAAAATTTTAACATAGAATAATAATAATAATAGATTGATAAAAATATTAAATTTATAATATTATTAATAAATAAATAAACAAACAAACAAATAAACAAACAAATAAATATAAAACTCAGACTTTATAAAAATGTTTTGAATTGTTAGACATGATTTTCTCCAGCACACTTTATAAAAAATATATTCAGAATAATAATTCTACAATCAAAAAAAACTTTTTAAAAAACATTTAATTTCACAAACCACCAATTCATTTGGAAAAGCAAAACGCTTCAATCTAAGGTTTTTTGGTGCATTTCATTTCCATAAATATTCGTGAAATTAGCTAACTACAAACTTCAGATGAACTGTTTTTCAGGTTTTTATCTAAACTTTATTAGCTGCCATTAAGCCTGCTGATTTCTGATATATTTTCCTAACCTAATGGTATGAACCTGCAGATTTATATGTTTTGATTTTGAATTTTAGTATGAAGATTTATCCAAAAACTGAAGTGAAGATGCTCATACAAATTTATTTTCAAAAAATTCCTATATCAAAACTACCCATGGATACAAAAGTAAAATTAATCATGATACCACCTTTAAAATTACCATTTTAATTTTACCAGGTCAACATGAAGCCACAGTTTAAAAAATTGCAAAAATTTAAATAATGCTCCAAGATCTTGAATGAATACATAAATTTATTCTTGTTCTAGATAACAGCTCCCCTGACTCTGTTTTGTAACAATGATAAAATGTGACCCTATATACCATATAACTACTGGGTTGTTTAAATTTTACATATCTATCCCCATGAACAATTCATTACTTTAAAATCGATTTCATCCAAATTATAAAAAACATCATTCCCAAACTCACCGAATTGGGTCCATTAACAGGAGCTCTCCTATGAATAAAATAATTAACTAGTTCTATTAATCTATCACAAATAAAATCGCGAAAATAAGAAATTTACGGAAATCATTATTAATGAAGTCTCAGGATTAAGAATAATCAAATGGCCCCCGATCCAGGAATCATTGAAAAAGAAGCGTTATGAAAAAGTGTCTAGTCATAAGCTTTTAGCTCTGTACTTCGCATAGAAATTTATAAAAATCCCTGAAAAAAAAAAATTAAAATGAATAATTTTCAGCAACATTCCGTACCATGGCCAATACCGGTTTAGTATCAGCCACACAGTTCACACAGTTAGGAAATGATCATTAGCCTTGAAAAAAAAAACACATGTTAATATGTTAAGGCTAAGACTTACAATAAACAGTGACTTATTTGTTGCAAAAGAATAAACATTGATGATGAAGATGATGATGATGATGATGATGATGAAAAAAAAACAATAGTAATTAGGAGATAAAAACAACAGCAAAACAGACTCTTTATAACAAATTTTTTTGAAATAAAAATAACTTACACACCAGCAGCATTGCTAAATGAGAAAGGCTCATCTACAAGCTTAACCTTCCCACCCCATCCTGAACATGCAACAACCAGCAAAACTAAAAAATAAAAATCAGCATGCGGTTCAGAGATAGGTCATACACTTTACATGCACTAAAAATGTGGTTTGAGCCCAGCCGTTATGATAAATAAATTTTAACTCTTTATCACAAAATTTAGATGACATGACATGCCCTGAATACACAATCCTATCGAAAATCGATTCTTAGATAAACTGTTCAAGACAAAAATTCTAATTCCTATTCTCGTTGGAAAAATCTTACCTAAGACTTCAAAGCTGGTGTTAATTCTCTTAAACTCACAGTAAAGAAGCATTACTTGGCTAATCAGATTTATGCATTCAATTTAGGTAAATAAGGTGATTTTCACCATAACTTTTAGATTAGCATCATTTTTAATCCTATATTTATATATCCTTCTTGTGACTATAATGTAAACAAGGCCTAGACTTTTCTCATGCTATCTTTGTTATAAATTTGTGGATGTTTTTAAAATAATTTAATTTTGTTTTGCAATTTTATTAACTTTTAGTTTCAATTTTATTTTATGATGATGTAAAACTTACTTACTTTTCAAAAAACTTTGAGAAAAATTTAAAAATATCAATTTTAGGCCACATCAGCATAACTGAAGTACAACTTTTTGAAAAAAAATTTAAAAAAGTAAAAATTTTCACATACCTTACTCAAACAATTTTTATGATAATGGAGATATCTGAAAGTAAACTTCTGAAAAAATCAGTCCTTTAGCTTCACGCTAAATTTACCAATGCTAGAATTATCATAAAATATAGAAAAATTATGTTCTTAGGCTTAAAATAGCATGCCTCCAGTCGTGAGAACATTTTCAAAACACAATTCTTGAGAGAAGACAAAAAAAAAAAAAAAAGATTAATTTTTGTTGTTTTTTGGTCAAAAATTAGGCCCAGACTCCCAAATGAGAATTTTCACCAAAATGTCTTTTTTTTTTTTTCTGATTATGGCCCTCTAATTGCATAGAAGATTTCAGAAAAGTTAAAATTTAGGTCATAAATTACCGGATAGACATGGGTAAATTCATAGGACTCTGTCCACTTAGTAAAGAGTTCACAAACTAAAACTATTCTCCCTTTAAATTCTTGGTCTTAAATTTGTGGATAGAAAGACAGTCAGGCAGGCATTCGTGAATTCAAAAATACTGAACGACTTTATCATAGATCTAAAACCTAGTTACAAAAAAAAAAAAGACATGGGTTTTGGTGTTTCATTAAAAAATATAACTCACCTGTGGCTGCCTTGATTAAAATAGTATTCATAGCATTTTTTATTAATTCTGAAAAGCAATCCAAATATATGTTGTCAATTACAAAGATGTACATAACTATTAGCAAAATTGCTGCGACTTGCCATCCTCAGAATTAAACAGTCTTGGCTACAATGATTCTGGTTTAGAAATTGATACATAATAATCTTTTATACAAAATAATCTAGGCTCCTTTAAAAGAATCCACTGGCTTTGATCTATTAATCTTAACATACATTAACAACGATATTGACTCTAAACATTTAATGGTCCAGAATAAATTAAATAGCAGCGCTGAAAATTACTTAATTTCTTTTAATATCACTTTAATTTTGATTAATAATATAGATCCTGAAAACATAATACTGACCCTAAAAGCAAACTATTAACAATTCCACAAGCAAGGAAATTTTTAAATCAATTTACTTTACTTTAGCCCCAAATTTCTTGAAAAAATATGTTTAAGTCTTTTTGATTATTAATGACAATTTTTAGAGTTACAAAATACTAATTAAAATCCAACAATTGCTAATGAGATTAATCAAAAACAATATTGTCTCTCAAGCAATTAAACAGGAAATTAAAACAAAAAGGTTTTTAAAATGGCATAATTAACTTTGCATAGTTAAAGCATAAAACATAATTATTGAGAAAAAAAATTTCATACACTATTTGCTAATTACCCTGATAGTCAAGTTATTTTGATTAAATAGAGTTGATTTTTCATTGTGATTTGTTGCCAAGAAGAACACTAGGACAATAAAACCAGCCAACAATAATCATTCACAGAATCTGTGTTTCTGACTCCTATGCTTTTGCTGAATTGATCTGCTGTCTATCACATTGCCAAAGGCT
>JAUZNK010045193.1:0-16623 GCA_035046665.1 Euphysa ruthae | reverse complement strand
CACTTCCACCCATGAAGTTTGACAGGTATCCATTGAGACTTGTTGGCAATATAGACGAGATACCGATGTGGTTTGATATTGTACCGCAATAAATCAGTCACGAGAAAGGGCAAAATCAGTGATAATTCGGACTTCAGAATCTGAAAAACGTCACTCCTAGCAGTCTCGGCTGATGGTAATGTCCTTCCACCTATGATCATTTTCATAGGAAAAACCGATCGAACGACTCGAAATCTGATTGTAACAGAAGGATTTGTGGTTGCAACCCAGGAATAAGCGTGGATAGACGAAGAAAGGATTCAAATTTGGCTGAGAGAACTTTGGATAAAGTATACTCTTAAGAAAACAGAAAAATCTTAGTTTCCCAAGATCTTTCTTGACGTTGGGTTCTTTCTTTCAAATGAGACTCTTTGCTGGAAATCATGTCCGAAAATGATGCCGGTTTTTTGGAAATCCCATGTGGTTGCACATCGAAAGTGTTGGAATGTGGCTTTAAATCGACCCTTCAATGCTGTCCTTGCAGAATTTTGAGATAATTATGTTCTCAATGAAATCGAAACCGCAGATTTACAACGTCTCAACGACCACAAATTTAAGTTACCAGCTCCCACCCGACAATTAATTTTTAACTGGGTTTTCTATGCGTACAATTACCTGCTCACAAACAAAGACATGATCACGAGGTGATTTGGTATATGCCGAATCACATCTACTGATCCGAGTAAGGTCCCCAATGATATGCTTTACCAAAACATGAAGAATGTATTGGAAGAAATGAAAGATTATTCCGAGCAACTAATTGACCATGATCTGTTTGCACAATGAAAATTTAAAAACTTAAATTATATGACTTTTCGAACATTTTTTTCCTATGTTAAATAAATAACTTCGCAAAATATCCAGAAACTTTTGGAAACATTTTAACTCACACTTTTTTATCAGCATCTTGGTTGCTAAGGGCTCAACCTGAATTTCAAGTTTTTTTATGAAAATGAAAGCAATTTCATTATCTCCTACAATCAAATAAGTACGCATATTTTCGACCATAATATAGGTTCTTCCATTAAAAAGTTCAATAGTAATAAATTATATTGTAATTTAGTGCGCACTATTTTTTTCGAAGTATGATATGGTTCATAATTTTTAATGCCCATGGAAAAAATAATCATTTTCCCTACCCACTAAATTAGAAATTTTCTGTGACTACTGAGCTGTTCTTTTTTATTAGATAAAAACCATCAATAACTTCGTCGAACCTTTACATTATATTCAAAAGAAAAGTAATAACCTATTCCTCTCTTTCCTCGTACGAAAAATTTAAAGCAAAAAATATCAAGTTTTAGTGTATTTTTCAATGTTTACAGATATTTAAATATATATATACACAAATATTGCGGCGGTCCTATATAGATAATATTATTGCGAGAAATAAATATTTCTCAAATTATAACTTGATACGTGGTATAAATATAGTTTGAAAATTATTTCAACAAAAGAGCGCACGTTTTATAAATCGGAAGTTGCCATGAGGCAATTTAAGCAATTGATATTGTATCCATGTTGAATATATATTTCATTATACGTTACTTGCACATCCACTTAAATATTATGGTAGTGTTCTATAAGAAACACTAATAGGTGAAACCTTTGAAATAATAAGATGAATTTCAATTCTTTTGTCTCTGATTGTAGGTCAGTGGATGAGCACTATATAAACACCTGAGTTTTGTGGTTCAGTTCTCTTCAGCAGACAATTGAATTTGTTTTTTTTTTTTTTTTTTTTGTGTTAGAAAAGCCAATTAGCGAAATATAGATTGGCGTCGTTTCTGTCAATACATAATTATAATGAGAGTTGAAGAAAAAGACCGTGTCACGATCTGATTATTACCTTATTGTGCTTGAAAGAAAAAAAAATTAGCCGCTTGAAAACGTTTTTTTTTTTACACTAATCCTAAACTAAGAGTTCTATAACTTTTAAAAGTAGAAAAAATTATTGTAAACCATTTTTACTTTGGGCTTAAGATCAATTAACAGTTTTTTAAAGTTATTTGAAACAATTTCATTTTGGTTTGAGGGTATGGCAAAATAATAAAATCTAGAATTTTGTTTAGATGTTTAAACTTTTATTGTTGAGTATAAACTAGTGGTCTAAAAGTTATTGATAATGTTGATGTTTGAACTTAAGAGTTATATGAACCAGATATTTTAGCACTATGAAACTTATCAGTTTTGTTTAGATATGTTGGTCAAATTAAACCGCGCGATGTAAAAAAAAATATGTAGGAGTGATTGATTTAAACTTGCTCAGGGGTCTCAAAATTTTTGCCGACTAATTGTCACGTGAGATGACGTCATCATTTTTTTTTTTTTTTTTTTTTTTTTTTTTTTTTTTTTTGTTGAAAAAAAAACATATAGGCCTTATTAAATAAACTAAAAAAAGTTGTTACATTTGCCCTCTTGATGCCTAAAATACTGTCCGGTATTTTGTAGATCCCAATAATCTTTCATTATATTTACTGTTAACTTAAAGTTTATTTAATATTTATTATGTAATATTTATTTAATCCGTGTTCATGCTTTTATTTTTGATTACATATCAACTTACTTTTTACTATTAATTTTATATTTAGGTTATTTATTTGAAAAACAGAGGCTATTGCATAGATATCAGCCTATGCAATAGCTTCTGTTTTTAAAAGAACAAAGTTGATCCAGCATGGATATTTGTTGCATAAATATGATTATGAAATGAATTCTCATGTTGATATTTTGCTTGGTTATTTTTCTTTTTATGGTAGTTTCAGTAAAAAGAGAAAGTAATGCATATATATGAATCCGAAGAAAACCCTGCTAAAAGATACAAGAAATCGAAAGAAGAAAATGTATCATTTGTATTAAAAGTGATGACAAAAAGCAAGTATATATATATTTTTTTTTTTTCGTTACATTTGCAACAAAACTATAAGTTATCAATTAATAACAAACAAATTTTCAACTGGTTTTCGCTGTTTATTTGGTATCAATGGTCTATGTCAATTCTACCTAAAAAGTATAACATTACTAATTATACTTTTTTACCCTTTTTGCTTGTTAACAAAATAACGCGTGCTTTATTCGAGAAACTTTTATCCGACTCCAAACAACGAGCAAACAATGGAGATGAAAATACGAAAGACAATTTTGATCGTATGGACGAGATCTGACTAGAAACTGATGTCAGCTTCTTCCATTATACTGTGGATCTCCAACTTATTCACTGCTCTGAAATTTGTTCAAGGGATCAGTTGTTATATTACTCCATGCAAAAAAATTATATTCGATTTACAGCTGTATTCTAAATGAATGCAATTAATTGTGGGATAAAAAAGAAGTCACAGAAAAATTTGTGTTCCGGTTAGGAGAATTAGACATTTTTAAAAGTCATTTGTAAATATGTTGAGGCAGCAATTTAGATAGACAACTTATTGAAGCAGGTATATATGGCCCAAGAACTTTTCTAGACAAGGTTTATGGTATTTGCATTTACAAGCATTGAACATTATGGTGAAGTACTTCTTTGCCCAGAATCAACTAATTTATGCTCGCCTGACACTTTTTTTATCTTTCGGATATGAGGAATTTAGAGTAGAAGTGATAACGAGTCTAAAATATACTTAAAAGATAACTTTAGTATCGGCTAAAGCAATGTGGCATTTACAGAAATAAAGGAACCTTATCAACATGCAGAATCTCAGTCGCATCAAAATATAAACAAAATATTGTATAACTATTAGATATAGCGATTTGTGTACATTGTTGTTTCAAAGGTAATTCTTCCAGAGGAAACACCGCAAGATTATTAACTTATAAAGCGATTGGGGGAAATGTATGATGAATTCATTTCTGTGAGATTGCGTGGTGAATCATCAGTATTGGCAAAAATGAAAAAAGAAATTTTATTAAAAACATTTAAAACACAAGTAAAAGGTATATACAAAAGTCAAACAAGAAGATGAAAAAACTCAATCAAGATTTCTTATAGATTGGAAACTTTGGGCTTTCAGTAAGTAGCACATGTCTTTGTTTAGTGTAAGACGGTGAACAGTCGTTTTGGTCAGATTAGTCAAAGATTCGACATCACATTGAAGATATTGATCCAACATGTAATTTTAAAATAAAAGACAGACAAACAGAATAGACAGAAGAAGTTGATACTAACACAGACAAAGTAATGATTATTGATGGAATGTCAGTACTTAACCAAAATGTCAAGACAAAATTTATGAAGAATGGTAGGGTATGAGCTAAGTTATTGCTTTATAAAACATACATTCTCACATAAAAAATATTTTGAGATTATTTATAATAAAATCAATAAATTAAATAGTGAATAGTAACAAAAATGTAATAATTAAAAATAAGTACTGGCATAGCTTTTTAATACACATAAAAAATAAAAAGTCGAACTTTATTTAAGAAAGCTATTTTTCCCCTTCTGTTATTAGGCTAACCTTTAAAGTTTTACAACTTTAATATAGCAAAAAAATACCACTTGTTCATTTATGGCTTTGCTACAGAATTTACTACACGTTTTGAAAAACTAACGAAATGATTCAACTAAGTGAGACTTGTGTTTGATAAGTATATATTCAATCAAAGATCGTACTAGGACCATATTTCAGATACAACAAATGTTGAAAACGTTGCTCCTTTTAAAAGAATATTGTCGCATATCGAAACTAAACAGCAATTAACTTGTTATTTGTGAACATATTCTTTATCTTGGCGTTGAGTTATAAGAGTGACGCAGTAACATAATGTAACTTACTGATATTGATGGTTTTGATAGAAATCTTCTTTTGCGCGATCATGAAGAAGCAGATACCCTTCTTATTCTACATTTGATAAATACGTTTGCTGCTAATCTACTAATGTTGTCTATTCTCCAGATATTGACGTTTTTTCTGCTACTGATTAATTATGCCTTATCTGTACCACAAGTGATGTATTTTGGAACATGAAACGGTAACAACTTCAGATGATATATTGACAGCAAAAAATGCTATGAAGCGGTTAGACCAGAAAATGCTAAGCCTTTATACGGATTTCACACGTTTACAGGGTGAAATCAAACTGGGTTTTTTAATGGAAAATCAAAATCTACTTGGTGGAAAAGCATTTATCGAAGCCGACAGAAGCATTGTTTGCGCTCCTTTGAATCTAGGAGAAAACTAAAATCTACCATCA
Organism: Euphysa ruthae; assembly: GCA_035046665.1. Lineage (NCBI taxonomy): Eukaryota > Metazoa > Cnidaria > Hydrozoa > Anthoathecata > Corymorphidae > Euphysa > Euphysa ruthae. Next base: position 11,397 of record JAUZNK010045193.1, on the reverse strand, counting down.
CTTGATATATTGGATTTACTAGAAAAATTTGCTGTTAATATATTCTGGAAATATTTTTACAGGTTTGACGGTATCAAGGTGGAATCATATCTCAAAATTCCAGAGTGAAATCAAGAAACTACCTCCGACGATGTCTGCGTTGAATTATAAAATATTTAGATGTCATTGTTATAACTAAGAGTTGCAAATTTTCGTGTTCAAATAAAAGATGCGAGTGTTTCAAGAACAATTTAGTGTGCAAATGTAACTCGTAAGAATGATGGTAACACGATTTCCATATAGGTTCTGATGATGGTTTATAACCTGTTAAGTCTTTGTTAAACTTTTAGTGGCCATGAGAAGAAGTTCTACAAGTTTATATTTGTTATGTGTATGAAAAAGATTGACTAAACATTTCTAACGAGTATTACATTGAATCTTTCTATTAATATTTTAAATAAATTGACTATAAAATGTCTGCATTTTAGAAATTTTAAAGTTAAATGTAGGACCCAGTTTCAGCTTTTTGTATATCTAATTCTTACTTGGACAAAATTTGAAGCGATAACTTTTATTTCTTGCTAAGTTATGGTGGTTGTAAAAATCCCGGTAAGTATTTTACAAACTTAAAAACTGTCTTTACTCGAAATTGTTACATTTGCAAGGTGTTGTCTTTTATAATTATTTGTTCGATTTTTTATTGTCTATCCATAAATAAATAAAAAAAAAATTTTTAATATTTTCTTGGCCTTAAAAGTCATGACGTCATCACACTTGACATTTAGCAAAAATTTTAACATCGTTTTAATGCTTAATTCCCCTGAGTAAGATTGAATCAAAAAATTTCTTTTAACAAGTCTCAGCGCGGAAAGAAAATTCAGCCTGATATAAAAATTTGAATGCTCAAAAAAACGAGTAAAAATTAAGCATATGGCGAGCCTCATTTTTCGGAAAATAGAAAGTTTTCCTTAGATATACTGTAGCTAGTCCCAAAATCGAGAATTATTTTTTTTCTGCAAATCACAGCAAATATGTTCACTAATACCTGAAAACCTGTCAAAATCTGCCAGAAACATGCAAAACAAAAGCTAACTAAACAATTTTATAAAATTCTTGGCTCTTGAAAAAATAAGCAAGCATATCTCAGCCTAACATGAATTTTGAGTTCCCTTCGGGATTTTCCTTTTACATACGGGTACTTTTCAAAAAACTTGTCAGAAACTACAATCCGCAAAATAAAATTCCTAAAAAACTGATAAATTTGAGCATCGTCAAATGAAATTCTCAGTAAAAAATGTTTTTAATATATTAATTTTGTGGTGTGATAATTTTTTTTTTTTTTTAATTACTTTCAAGATATGTATAATTTGAAGGTTTGCGAAAGCAGAGCAAGCTTGTTGGAAAGCCAAATAAAAAATGGTAATTGTTGGTAGAATAAAACTGCAACAGAATTAAACAAACAGTAAATTTTCTTATACTACAGTGTTTAATATACAAAATAAAGCTGTAAAAAGAAATAAATTCTCTATCAACAGCATTGAAATTAATTTTGATTTGGTTTTGATCTATTAGACGAATAGATTATACAAAAAAAAATTGTGTACATATACTGTATGCATATAATGAAATAAAAAAAATATTTTTTATTTAAAAACATGTATTTCAATTTAGCTTGCTGTTCATAAAACACCTGATTTTGTTAAAGACACGAAATTGAATATTAAAACAGTGGATGTTTCAGAGCATTGGAATGGAATGTTTATGATTTTTTTGTTTAACGTTAAAATAAAATTCAGGGGTTGAGATAACCTCAAAAATGATATAACAAATGAGCGCCATTAATTTTTTTCAGTAACCTTTTCGTCTAATACTGTCAACTATTTTCCTTTAAAAAAAAATATGATTAATGCTTATTTTGTTCTATTTGGATATTTGATACCCTATTATTATTAGTTTAAAGGGGTAAAAACTAATAAAATTCAATACGAACGTATATAACTACGGTATTGGGCTCAAAGAATATTCCTTTTTCAATATTAATAAGAAATCATATTTTCAATTAAAATTATATTTCGATTTAAAATAACGCAACGTTTTAAACTTACTTGTTCATAAAACAGCTACCTCCTATGTTTAAAGACACGAAATTAAATATTAGAACAATAGATGCAAGAGCAATTGAATGACTTTTCAAATGGTGTTAATAATGAAATAGGGAGACGAGGCAAAATATAAAAAAAAAAAAAAAATAGGCACGAATTTTCTGCGGAAAAAACCGTATTTACCATAGAGAATTTTTCGTGTTAATGCCAAATGAGCTAAAGCGAGGGTGGCTCGCTTTTTTGCTTTTGCAATAAATATTTCACCTCTTAGTTCTCTATTTCTTGGTAAAAATTAAACATATACACTAATAAAATTTTTAAGTAGTCTGCAGGCTGTAAATAAAGATTACGTCTTAAGCAACTGGTGCTAGAAGAATGGACGCTTTAAGTATATCGTGTTTTCTCATGTTAGGTATATATTACCTCTTGTTTCCAAGATTGATTTTTAACAATACTTTACATTGATACTAAACTGGTTATAAATTGGTAACGATAAATCGTCATCAATATAATCTTACTTGTTACTAGCTTATAAACAATGAAACTGTGCTGTCAATATATCTAATTGTTATTAGTTACAAAACACACATGTCTTTAATTATAACTTGTTAAACATCCAATATTTCTTTAACATATTTACAAGCTACCTAATATATTTGGTAATGAATACATTGTTATACAAGAATTTTATCCCCTTTCAGTCATTAGCCATTGGGGCTAACTGAAGAAAGCGATCTTAACAACGTGTTAACATATGTTTTGCTACCAGAAATGAAAGAAGCATGGCTGGTTTGTAAAATATCTAATAGACCAAAAGCACAGATTATCTCTTTATCAAAAAAGAAGCTATTTCGACTTCAGCAAATCGAAGCAACCTTGCTGCTTGAAATCCAAAGGCGAGACCCAATGGTGGTTGGAAAAAGTTTTTTACTTTCAGGCATGTGTTGAATGATATGGCAGGAAAAGTTTTATCAATACCACCAAAACTATTTACGGTTTGTCAACCCATAAGCTAGAAGATGAAATCTGCGTGAGGTGGAAAAAACTCTTCAGGTCCTTCTATATATATTGATTGACTATCAATCAAGATAATGAGACTTCTACTAGCATAAACCCATAAGGTAAATCTCAGCTTTATCACAAGAATAAAATTTTTTTCTTACTGTGAAAACCCTGTAGAACAACTAAATTCCTGAAGTGGACAACATCCTTTCAGATATTTTCAAAAAAGGGCTCCTACTCCAGCACAAACTGCATCAACTATTACTCAAAATTTAGATACAAGAGGTCATTCTCTCAGACATGAGAGATGCAGTCAACTTGTTAATTTGCAAGTGGAAGGGGGTGAAATCCGAAAGTGGAAACAGTTAAGGGATCTCACAGTTGTCAATTGCAGGAAAATTTCTACCATGTATTTCCAAAAACTGCCTCAGACTTGCCAAATGTGCTTTCCCAGAGTTTCAAAATGGCTTCAGATCAACTTGGAGTACGACAGGTAAGGTACCATGAACTATATCAGTTACTGTATGGCGTTTGGTGACCAAACAAAAGATGAGCTCTGTACCGGATTTCCACTATGTCAGTGACAACAGTTTAACAACCTCTTCCGAGAAAGACCTTTAGATTATCCCAGAAGTATTCAACGATTCTTATACCAATCTAGGCCTTTTCTAGAAGGACAGGATTTAAGGAATTGTTGGGATTGATGCTTCATAAGGATGCATGGCAACCGCCTACCTAAACAGATTTTCTACTCTCAATTAAAAAATTATTTAGAAAAAAAAAAGCACTCTAAAGACTTAAAACCAACATGACGAACACCTGCTCTATTTCCTGACAGAACTGGAAAGATCAGGTCAAAGAACCTGCTTGTTGCTGTTTTGGTAGTGATACTTTGACGTCATCATGAAAATCCTTTTTTGTTTGGTTTCAGATTCGTTTTAGGTAATTGTTATCTCAAAAAAATATATATAGATATTTTTAAATCAATATTTTATTAGAGTTTAAGCTTAAAAAACCCTCAAAATATTTAAAACACTGCAAACCCTAAAATATTTTATGACCTAAATATCCTAAGCTGTTGAAATATCGAAAATCGTCCTTGAGGAATCTACATTATATAAAAATTTCCATATTAAGAACGTTGGAGCTTGCTCAAAAAAACTTTAAAGTATAATGCACCTCAAGGGAAATTTACCTGTGCTTTTGAAAACTGGAAGTGAGGTTTAGTAAGCATTTGAAATGCATAAAATAAAAACGTAAATACTAGCGGATACGATGTTTGGTATGTAATATATATATATACCATTAAAAATAAAGTAACATCTCAAGTTGTGCAAGTTTAGAAGATTCGAAAATATGAAATTTTACGCCCTGTATTATATTCAAACGGGAAAAAAAAAAATCATCTGGCTAATCTGATAGAAACCACTGATTAAAATTAATTTGTCTGGCAACAAAAAAATTTTCTCCCTTTTCGTGCGAGAGCTTTTATATCGAGGTTTTGATAAATTTTAATAATGCTCCCATGAAGAATTAATGGCAATCATCCTATTAAAGAATGGCTTAAATGATTATTAAGGATGGTATCGAAAAATGAAATATGTCTTTAAAATTTCTTGCTAAATTTCATATTTTGAAAAGAGCATTTGAAACAAACCTTTTTCATGAGCGGAATGAAAAAATGCAATTTTAGCACTATTGAAAAAATTTGTTAAAAGAAGGGTTGTGTGGCCGAGCGATTGAGGCATTAGTTAAAACTATAGATGCAAGTTTGATCCCACCTTGAAACCAATGATTTTTTTTTTGTCGGGAACTCAAAGCTGTAAGTACACCAGGACCAAATCCGTGATCTTTAAGATTACTAAAAATATGAAATTTCTTGAAACAGTATTTGAGATAATTAATTCGCGATATGAATTATTATTTTTTCGCGATATGCAACACTATTCGCATAAGTTTGATAAATGGCGCAATTTTTTGAAAACGTTAAGTTTTACTACGGAAGTTACGTTTTCGACTCCCACCTCGGGCAGAAATTTGTTATCCGAATTTCTTAGCAAAACTGATTACGCCATGCAACACTAGCTCAATTTGGTCGGGTTGTTTGGTTAAGCAAATTGCGTAGGCGCAAATGGGCGTTATAAGTACTCCAATAACCGCCCCGTAGGCCCTTCTGAAAATATGAAATATCTCGGCGATTTTGTTGGTTCTCGACGTTAAATATACAAAATCACTCGCTCATGCTTCCTAAAAAAAATTTTATTATTAGAATTTTTCGTCACCACTCTTGGGATTAAATTTTGTCGTGGAAATCAATAAAATTAAATAATTTCTTGAAAAACAAATATCTCAAAAATTGCATGAAAAAAGAGTAAATCCCTGAAAATTTATGTTTTGTAAAAATTGACATTTTTGTTTTTTGATGTCAAAATTTAAATATATATTTATTTATTTTTTTACTCTCTGTGATTTTTAAATTAAGAAATAAGGTTGGGAAAAACGCTTAGCGCCAAAATTTATGTTTGGAACATACAGCTTTTAGAACTTAGATGAAACTTACCGTGTTTGTTATTTTGCTGTGCTGTTCTCTCAGCATCTAAATAGGTAAAATTTGTTCTATAAAAGATATGCTTCATTTATCTGGAGAAATCAAATTCCAACTCTGCAAAGCTTATATATTATTTGAAAAAATATCATGTTTGATTACTTAAGAATATAAACTATTTTGAAAATTTTGGTTACGCCTTCTCCTAGACCCTAAATATTAGATTTGATTTGAGAAACGTTATTTCTAAATTTACAATTCGTTTATAACATTTTATCAAAGCCAGGCCCCGAATCGTTAAAACTAGTCTAAAAACTAAAATTTTGTCATCAAGAAATTTTTCGATACTACCGAAATTTCGAAGGATGTCAGAAAAAAAATTCTGATTGTGAAGGCATAACTGTCGTTCTAAAATATTATTTCATGTTCATTGTACGTAAGAAAACTTATGATCAAATTGAAAAAAAAAAATGCATTTTAAGTAAAAATAGTACTACTGATTTACTTAATCAACGCTTTGCAGTATTTAAACGTGGACGAGTCGAATTACTGTTTGCCAATTTTTTTATCTTATAGGAAGCTGCGAGATTGGCTAAGTATGACGAGCAACAGCTATTACGCGCACGCAAACTTGTACTTGTTGTTGATCTAGACATGACCTTGATCCACACTACTGTTGCGTCTATACCAAAAAATTCGAAGGCAAGTTAATTTCTAGTACACTTTACTGTGTTTAACTCGACTGATTTCACATGTAGTATTTTGTAGTAACTCCTAGTATGAACTATATCTTTAGCTAGCTTTGAAAACCCAATTGGAGTGGAATCGCATTGTATGAACTATCTTGAATGGATGGCATAGATTGTTACTTTTGATCATTTTTAAAAATTGTTTAGTGAGGTAAAAAAAAATTTTTTTATAAATATAAAATTTTTGCATTGATAAACTTATATTACTGCTTATTCGGACCAGACAATCAACAAAAAAAATTGTATTTTTTTTTTTTTTTTTTTTTTTCTTTTTTTGTGGGATTGCAAAGTGTTTTCTTGATGATTGCTACAGGTCGGAAAATCAATTAATAGAATCCATTGCATGTTTAACCTGGCCCAGATTTACTCCGTCGCATGACTCAATAATAGCCGAAATTTTGGAGAAAATTCCGATTAAATATAATTTCGAGGCTTTTTAAGCGCCAAAACGATTAAAATAAATCCGAAATTAGCGTTTTTAATCTTGCAGAGTTCCACCGACCTGATATAGTGAGGAAATTTATACTCCTTTCAAAAAGCTTGAAAAAAAATGGTCAAAATACCTTCAACTCAAGGAAAAATCAGGAAATTTGTTTCAAAATTATCAAACCTGCGTGAAGCTGACCGATGAAAAGATCTTTAGAATTTGTTTGCTTAGGTACACTCATGGTCAAAGAAAACAGATTTCAAGAAAGTTAGTGCCAATTCTGATCTAGGTTGCCGGGTGGGAGAAAATGGCTCGTTAAATTTAAGAGTTTAGGTGAATATGAACCATGAAGAAAGGCGTAAATTGGGGAAAAGTGATTTTAGGAAAATTTATAAGAACCGTAATGAAGGCAATTTCATACTATACTTTATGAAAGAATCCAATTAAGACTAATATTGATCAAATAATTGAGACGAATATTAATCAAATAATTAAGAATTTAATTCTATGTTTATTTTCTGCTTTAGGACGTCTTTTCATTCAGATTACCTGGTCATCAATATGAATATCATACTAAACTCAGACCTGGTGCTCGAAAGTTTCTGGAAAGTATATCAAAGTTTTACGAGCTTCATATATTCACCATGGGTTCGCGTATGTACGCGCACACGATTGCTAAATGTTTAGATCCCGAAGGGAAATTTTTTGCACATCGAATTAGATCACGTGATGAATTTATAAACAGCTTTTCAAAATTTCACGATTTAAAGTAAAACTTTTTTTTATATTTACTTTCATTATTGCATTCAGTCCTTTGGAACTGTGGATTAATTTAATATTTAGACGAAATTTTATTACAAAATAGATGACGACGATAAAAGAAATTAAATTGATAAAATAATCGAGTTTTTTTTTTTTTTTTTTTTAGTTATAAAAAGTTTTTGAGTGATTAAACTGTCATGCTCTCCTATTTTTTTTCAAAAATATTTCCAAATTAATTGTCCGTGTTTTTGTCACCAAGTTTTTGCATTTTTTATTCTATTTCCCCAGAATGAAAAGTAAAATAAATAACTCAATATTGAAAATACTTGTAATACTTATAATTCATGTAATACAATAAGCTTATTTATATTTTAGATATTGCTCATTTAATTCCAGTCGATATAGTTTATATTTTCATCTTTTATAGGGCACTGTTCCCGTGTGGTGATCATATGGTTTGTATAATCGATGACAGAGAAGATGTATGGAATTACGCCCCAAATTTGATTACAGTTAAGCCTTATAAATATTTTAAAAGCGGTGATGATATAAATGACCCATTTAAACCGCAAAATAATGTTACGCAGACAAATAATACATCAGAAGAAGCAATTATAATAAAGGGGCCAAAAATTAACGATAGTGATAAAAATAATGGAAAAATAAACGAAGATAGTGATAAAAATAATGGAAAAATTAATGAAGACATCAAAAGCGATATCGCCATAAAAACAATTGATAAGCCTATAAATAATTCGGATAAGGATAGCGAAAATGATAGTCCTGAAAAATGTCAATCTGAAAGTGATAATTCTTTACAACAGAGTGATAATGGAGGTAAGTTTTTATTTTAAAATTGTTTTGAATACTTTAACTGGAACAATTTTCTTTCTAATTAATTTATCCCATTTCCTTACAAAATTTTCAATTATCGTTCGAATTTTTGTCAATTTAATTGTTTTACCTGAAAGCTAGTTCTGGTTGTTATTATTTATAACCATTGAGTTTTGCATCGTTTTTAAGGTCAAAATAGTTCTAGTATTTCGTTTTTTTTTTCTTTTTTTTTTTTTTTTTTCTTTTTTTTTGCTCTAAAAATGATGCTCCATGAAAATTAATACAGTCAGGAACAGTCAGGAGTCAGGAAAAGGTGTCATATTGAAGAAGCTGGGACAAGGTAAAAAAAAAATTTAAATAAGTTCTAGCCATGTGAGGTGGGAAAATTTCCCGCCTTTTAAATTAAAATTTATTCAGCTTGGGCTGAATTTTTCCTGATATTGGAGTTTGGTCCCCACCCACTACTTAAATTTGGAGTGTATTTGCGTATATTCTTTCTTTTTTTTTTCTTTTTTTTTTTCTTTTTTTTTTGTACCCTTGACTTCAAGGTAAGTGATAGTCTGTATTTCATACAATTGTCTTTAAATTTTCTTTTATGCGATGTGGAGATGCAGAAAGTGTAATATATATATTATGAAACGCTTTGCTGTATAAGATATTGTCATTCAATGATAGTTGCTACGTTATGAAGGTGAATGCATTATATAAATTTAAATTTGTTCTTCAATATTTAATGAACGATTGATTGAACTCATTGTAGAGCAAAGTTTTCGCCTGAAATTTACTTTTGATTAAAGGTGGTAGATATTTTCGCCTCCTTGAGCAAGTATGTCTTTGGTAAATTCTGTTCAACTATCATTTGTCTTATAAGTGATTATTATATGAGTGATAAGTGAAATTTCTGGGCTATTGTATTTAAGCTTTTCTTTTTATCTTTATGCTATTCAATTCACGGAACAAAAATGGTGCGCTAAAAAGAAATGGATTAGTCTTTGATACTAAAATCCTGCTATAGTTAATTTTAAACTTTAGATATCGCTGTATATTTTTGGAGGCTAGACAAAGTAGCCGATTTGATTTTATCATGAGGAATGGAAAAGTTTTTTATATTTTTAAACATGGGAATGGTGAGTTAATTTCCGAAATCGATGAAAATGTAAAATTAAGATCAAGGCAGGGGGTCGAAAAAAGAATTAAATACTTTAGTTCGTTTGAAGTTAAATCACATTTTGAAAGAAATTGATATACAGCTTTAATAGTTTGTTTAAAATTTACTCGACAGATTTTTTTAAAAAAATTATGGGAAATAGGGTGAGTGAAAATTTTTACCGAAAAATTAGGGAAGCATTATTTGATAGGCGAGAGTGCGATAATAAATGGGTCTGACCTTGATATAATAAAATATATAATATGATATAATTTTGAAATCTGAAGCATGCACAAAGTGGGTGCTTTTTCGGTATGCAGTGGAGATCAAACTCAAAAAGCTTAATTTTTAATTGTCTTCAACAAAACTAGGTGAAACTCTACAACGGACTGATTCGGATGATTACTTGTTTTACTTGGATGAAATCCTTGAAAGAGTGCACTATTCATTCTATTCGACGCTGGACGCTGTCAAAGCAAAAGGGGGTGCTTCCAGCAAAGAACCTGACATTACAAAATTCTGTACATACAGTACTGTAAATCCAGATGTTAGAATTATACTCCCAGAACTTCGTAGACAAACTTTAAAAGGGTGCAATATTGTATTAACTGGTGTCATACCAACAAATTGCCACCTGGAAAAGAGTCGAGCCTGGAAGACTGCCATTAGTTTAGGCGCTAAAGTTTCATCTCATATTATAGCAAGTAACGAAGGAAATACAAAGACAACACATGTTATTGCAGCAAGACATGGGACTCATAAGGCACATAAAGCGTTCAGAAACCCTGATATTCACCTCGTCAACCCTTCCTGGTTATGGTGTAGCGCTGAAAGATGGGAGTGGGCAGAAGAAAGCATATTTCCTGTTCCACTTGGTGATCCTAGCAAATCACCTGTACAATCACGACAAGGTACACCTCAGCATAACTCTCTTGAGGGAAATGTCAAAGTTAGTAAAAAGAAGATCTCACCACTTGCCGACGAAGGTTTTGAGATAGCAAGTGTTGTGAATGTAGACGGCTTCCTAAACCCTCTAAACGCATTTTCGAAGAACGAAAGAGACGCAATGGATAAAGAGGTTGAAGATTTTATGTCAGTTGATGAAGAAAGTGAAACTTCATCGATAAAGTCATTCTCTTCTAATTCCTCGTCAAAAAGAAAAATATCTAAATTCGACGAGAGCATTAATGCTCAGCTAAAAAAAAAATTATTAGCATCAATTGCAAAGAAATCGAGGTTAAATGAAGAACTTAGGAAAGGAGATGAAGGTTCAAGTTCTTCCAGTGAAAACGAGGATGATATCAACTCCAGCTCGTCATCATCATCATCTACTAGTGATTCGAATAGCAGCTCAGATGGTGAGGATAAACTCGCTGGTTTGTTAGAACAAGAAGAAGATGAACGCAAAGTGGTGTTGGAAACTGATGAAGAATATCAAGCGACAGTGGCGTTAGAGACGAACTTAGAATAAGATTTGTTCCCAGTTTTGTTTGCGATGATGTTCTATCGTTAAATTTTCCCATAAAAAAGAATGATACTGAGTTTTCTAAGTTTCTAACACCGAATTGCTTTCAATTACAAATTTAGTAATCGAGAAAGTGAAATGAATTGCGTAATTTTATATTTGAAAACTAGCTTCGCAAGATATCACAAATTTAGTTATTTGACAGTCGTAGAAACTTATTACGTTTCTTCTTTAATATCTCCAAAACGATCTTTATGAAAGCAGAAAATTACTTTCATGCAAATATTTTCAAAGATTTAGGTTTACGAATGCCTTTCTGAGATAGGAAAAGATTAATTGACTTACTAGAATCATAGGTTGATTAGTTGGTAAATATATATATGTA
>JAUZNK010045182.1:0-16624 GCA_035046665.1 Euphysa ruthae | reverse complement strand
ATATTTATATATATATATATTTATATGCAACTGTATCCAAGCAGAAAAAAGTTAGTTTCAGTTTCTCTATAAAACCAATATTTATAATATATTTTTTATCAAAACACATCGACCTTAAAAAATTGAAAATAATGCTATATGAGAAGAAACAAAAAAGCTATATATTGAATAAGTAGCTCCCTGAATTATCAAAAAAAAAAATATTTCTTTTGTAGTTAGTAAATCTTTGTTTTGAAAGTAACAACGTTTAAAGAAGGTAATATTTTATTTGGAAAACTGTTAAAAGTTATACTAACTTTGAACTGGAGAGAGTTTTTACAATACAATTTCCTCGTAGTTTCATTCGTGACTTAGCCCTGAAGTTATATGGGTGTTCTTTAGGCAGAACTTATTTCAAGTAATGCTATTTACTGAATGCAGCTACACATAGTGCTACTATCACATATTATCAAGACAGTACTACAACATGGTAATTTATTGATGTGTTATAAAGCGACCCTTGATTAATTTTATTTATTAATTCTATTACTAATTCTATTTATTTTTATTTCAATTACAGAGGTAAACGGAAAGTTTGGCCAATTGTCATCATTTACACCTTGTACAGTAACATGTGGCGGAGGTTTACAAGAAAGAAAGCGAAAGTGCGACTCACCACCACCTTCTGGTGGTGGAGAAAATTGTAAAGGAATTTTTACAGAGACAGTTTCATGCTCAACAAAAGCATGTCCAGGTATTGTTTTATCTTTGAATGTATTTGAAGAATCGTTTAGGCTAGGAAAAGTTTGCCATTGACAAATGCAAAAAATTGCAAGATATATATATATATTTTTTACTTGAGCTATTATTTAAATTAAGGTTCATGGTCATCTTTTAGATCCCTGTAACACATTTTCTTTTTATATTTCATATATCTCATATTTTGGAAAAAAAAACATTTTAAGAACATACCAGGTATCAAATTGGATAAATAATGTTTTCCTAAAAGATATAGCTGATTTTGCAGTTGATTAAGAAGGTTCCATAAATCAGAACTCTGTTTGGAGTTTTATAGGTAATAAGACATTTCTGATTATTACTTTTTACGGTTGATTTTGAGCTTTATGCTGATTAAAAATCTATCGATTAAAAATATTTTTGCTGGATAAAGGTTTGCAAATGTCAAAAAATTTTTTGAGAAAAATTCTTGTGTCATAGTGTGCCAAATAGCATGACTCACTCCTTTCAATCGTTAGGTATTTCATTGAATTCTATTGCAAAATGATTTTAAGGCTGAAATTTGGCATAAACCATTTGATAGGGAATCAGAAGTTATGAAATCAATGTTCCATTAAAATCATTCATATTTAAACCCATCTATAGGCGTTGATTTCTGAAAGTAACATCACAGAGGCAATCACCTAAGAAATGAAGATTTTTCTGCTGACCTAGCTTAAAAAATGTAAAACTATGAGTGATATTTTTAAATTTTTGTTAAACTGGTAAACTCTGAACTTGCGTTGTGTTATTGCAAAAGCAGTTTTCCTGTTTTATATTTGTCTCTATATGCATCTTAGATAAGCTTAGATAACCTTCTTACACAGATTTTCAGTTACCAACTTATGGAATGTGGTTGCTGGTGATATAAGATCTAACTCTCACTGCAAACACATTTGTGTTTTGAAATAATAATAATGTTCAAAATAACCAAACCACTAAGTTATGCAGCTCTCAGTATGCATCAAAATTCTTGAAGAAAAATGATTCTTCAGAAATATTTTGAATTATTAATTTTTCCTTTGGGAAAATCTGTTTCAGAATTTAAGCAGATATGTATTGCCCTGTTTGCAACCATATAACGTATAATTATTACTATATGATGTTAATTTACTTGAAAGCTGTTAGGTTCATTGCTCATTCATCTGTTAGTAATCCTCCCAAATGGGGTGAATCATAAGCGCTTCAAATTATATATTTTCAAATTGTCTTAAAGTTGACCAGGCTTTAGGCAATTTAAGCTTGTTATATACCTGATAATCTTCTTCAGTTTTTTATAATCCCAATAATTGAGAATAACACAACATATACATACTCTAAAAAAATCTGATATAAAAAATAATTTAATTTTCTGCAAAACCTTTGGATTACAAGTTGTATCTTATGGGCAACATCATATTTAAAAAATTTAAAAATCAGGATAAAAAAAATCACTTAAAATAACAAAATTAAATTCGATAAAATAAACTCTTTATCAAAGGAAAATGATAAAACTTTTCTTAAAAAATATTTCTCAGCAATGTTAAGAGCTCTAGGGAAATATGGAAGAAATTAGGAGTATATTAAATGTGAAATACTTGTCACGCTCTTTCCCTAGCTGTGTCACGTTAGGCAGTTAACATTTAATTGATTCTTTCTCAATTGCTTATTGTTTTAGTTCTCATTTCTCAAATGCTGGCCACTCATTCCAAAATAAAATCCACTCTTACAGTGTTCATTTTGATGAATTTTTGACGAGGCCTTGTTAAAATAATTTCCTCGTAGATCCAACAAACTTTGTTGAAGTCAGTAATTTTATGCTCTCATAATAAAAGCAAAGTTATATGGTATAATATCATCTCAATATTATTTTGCAAATAGTAATCAATGAAATACCACTAGCTAATATAAGTATAATTTTTTCCTTTTTTTGATAATAGTTCGTTATAATACATAAATTTCTCACAATCTAAGATAAAACTTTCGTTAATTAATCACTTCGCTGTTGGTGCAAAGTTGTATGTTATATTTATATAGTTATATTTATATAGTTTATATTTTCGTAAAGAAAAATTTATTGAAGATTAAATATCTTTTATTGCATTATAAATTTTTTTTTATAATAAACCCACATCCTAATCATAAATTTTCTAGATTGCAAAAATTTCCTCTAAATAATTACTATTAGATTTTAAGCCTCCCTCTCAATCAATTAAAGATTTTGAACTTGCACCAGCTTGTTGGACTACAAAATGTACTTTTCGCAAATGCATCTTTTGATAAAAAAGTTTCTCCACCTTTACACTTCGAGAAGATGCTCAATTGAAAAACCCATAAGTCTTCTCTTAGTAAACATTGAATAATAAAATACGACGCAAGTTCAATGGAAAACCAACGCTCTCTCGCCTGGAGCAAATTGTCCCAACAGAAATCTGGTTTGAAAATTTGTTTGTCTTTAAGTATTATACATCATATCACTCTTTTTGATTAAGGTTATTATATAAAGCATCATTTTTTGTCCTGTGCTCTTTTTTCTTTGTAATGTTCAAATTTTTTAATTTTGTGATTTGGTTACTTTTTTTTCTGGTTATAAAGTTTTACTTGCTTATATTTATGTACAAATTTAGTTCTAAATTTTCATATATAAAATTAGGATGCCTAAATTGTGTAGCTTTTTTTTCCTATGGTTTATGCGCGGGTGACCACACAATTTTCTATACCCAAAATAAGTATCTATCAAAAAATCTTATTATATTTTTAGTTGTCTCGTAATTTTGGTTTTAAGATCTTGTTTTTGTTATTGCTGGAGACCTTGTATTTTTTTTTTGTTAGATATTTTTTAATCACTTGTTTGTATAAGGGTAAATGTTAGTTATCATATTGGCTTTGATGGTATGAGGAGTAGCAAAAGCTATGGGATAAAATCAAAAAATTATGACTTTTAATATTTTAAAAGTCATAAGCTAGAAATTGCTATAATTAATCATGGACTATAAAAATTTAATTGGCAAATATCCAAGAAAAGGGTTTGATACTGAAAGCATCATTTCATTGGTATTATTACGGGTAATAACCTTGCCCTGCTTGCCTAAATTGCTTAATGCTCTTTACACCTGCTTATGGAAGATTTCTATGCTGGTAATACTTTTTTGTAAGACCAATCATTTATGGTTAGACTGCCTAATCACTAGTTTATGTAGTAATAAAAATTTACTCACAGCAGTATTGTTAACCCAGTACTTCATTATACCAATTATGTTGGTATATGGGTACCAAGATCTGGGGCTTAGCTCTAGTGACTGGGGGAGGTTATGATTATACTCCGTAGCCCAGCTAAAAATAGAGCTGTTGGCTTTTAGCTGTGTTTACCACACAAATTAGGATACCTACCTCGCTCTACCTTATTAATATTCCAAAGGTTGGCCCCCAAATTCCCTCTTCAGTAATTCGGTCAATTTAAATAATTTGTTTGAGATTTAATATTAGTTAATCAAGGTTTTGAATCATGGTCAAGTTTTAGCAAACTAAAGCTTGTGGCAATGGCACAAATGATAAATTTCTATTGTCATTTCAGCCTTATAATCTGTCATTTTTACTTCCTCCAAGGAGCAAAAGTAAAATAGTCAAAATTTAGAAAATTGAAAATCTAAATTTAAATGCAATGAAAACAGCATTCTTTTAAACAATTCCTATTGATTTATTTGTCAATTCAGCAAAATTATTGTTCTTCCTCGGTACCCACAAAAAAAAAAGAAATGCAGGGTAGAATCCTCATCCCTGGAGCTAAATCGTTTGATACATTAGCATTTTCTATGACGTGATAAGCAGGGATAGAATCCTACTGGAGAGAGAGTGAAGTATGGAATCTTCAACTGTGATTTCTGAATCTGTACTTGAAAAGTCACATATCATTTTTTTTTCAGTGGAGATTGAAATTTGTTGATGCTTCTGTCTTGCTATTCTGTCCAACTCTAAATTGGAAGAATAAAATTTTTGGAAATTTTTTATGTTACCTAATATATATTTATGAATTACTTCAACATGTGATTGTGGTTTAAAATGCCGATATGAGATTTTGTGATCTCATTGCCTTATAAACTGTACTAAGGTGTACTAAAACAACCTTTGATATCCAAAACCAAATTTTATAGTTGATGGTAGTTTTGGAGCATGGTAAAGTTTCAGCAAATGCACAAAGACTTGTGGTGGTGGTATGACAACACGAACTCGAAAGTGTGATTCCCCACCCCCTTCAAATGGAGGAAAGTATTGTCAAGGGAATGAATTTGAAACTGCAACATGTAATGCAAATAAATGTAAAGGTATCAAAGTTTAAATTATTTTTAAGTGTAGGAAATTTAGTTGAATTTTTTTTGGTGTTAAATTTTAATTATTAAATTGGCTTTGATTTTATATGAAAGCAAAAAAAAACTACCTAAATTTTTTCAGTGTAAATATATAATATGTCTTTTGCCTATTGGAAAAGAGCATATTGTTGCCAAATGCAAGTTTTTATGAAGTCATTTGATATGCAATGCGCTGTTTAATGCTTTCTTTTTAATCTTCCAAACATTGGTTTGTTAGATTCTATTTGCAGCTATTTGGTCAACCTAAATAACTTGTACCCATTTAATTATTCAAATTTTTTGTTAATGGAGATTTTAAATCATCGTAAAGTTTTAACAAATGCACAAATTTTAATAGCTGTGGCACAGTAACACAAAGTGAAAATGCTTTTCCAACCCTCTTCAATTATTTTCAGGGGAAGATAAATGAGATCCAAAATTGTAATGTGAATAGTTAAAAAAAAGTGGCTAGTTATGAGCAGACTGAATTCTGTCTTATTAAAAAGAATTTTGCTTAGGGTTTACTGTCACTAAAGCTTATCTGTGGTTTTTTTTAAGCATTTGATTTTTATATTATTGATTTCAATATAGGCTTTTTTAATATAAACTGTAACAGAATATACGTTTAAGCAATTTGACTATTAGTTTTTAATTCAAATCATAAATTTCTAGCAGAACGTTCTTTATCTCGCTTTCTTAATTTGAAAAATTAATTCTAGGTTTTTTCACTCACCGTCTTATTTTCTTTAGTTGATGGTGTTTTTGGGCCATGGTCAAGTTTCAGTAAATGCACAAAGACTTGTGGTGGTGGTGTGACAACACGAACTCGAAAGTGTGATTCTCCACCCCCTTCAAATGGCGGAAAGTATTGTCTAGGAAATGAATTTGAAACTGCAGCATGTAATGCAAATAAATGTAAAGGTATCAAAGTTTAAATTATTTTTAAGTCTAGGAAATTTAGTTGAATTTTTTTTGGTGTTAAATTTTAATTATTAAATTGGCTTTGATTTTATATGAAAGCAAAAAAAAACTACCTAAATTTTTTCAGTGTAAATATATAATATGTCTTTTGCCTATTGGAAAAGAGCATATTGTTGCCAAATGCAAGTTTTTATGAAGTCATTTGATATGCAATGCGCTGTTTAATGCTTTCTTTTTAATCTTCCAAACATTGGTTTGTTAGATTCTATTTGCAGCTATTTGGTCAACCTAAATAACTTGTACCCATTTAATTATTCAAATTTTTTGTTAATGGAGATTTTAAATCATCGTAAAGTTTTAACAAATGCACAAATTTTAATAGCTGTGGCACAGTAACACAAAGTTAAAATGCGTTTCCCACACCTTCAATTATTTTCAGGGGAAGATACATGAGATCCAAAATTGTAATGTGAATAGTTAGAAAGGTAGTGGTTAGTTATGAGCAGACTGAATTCTGTCTTATTAAAAACAATTTTGCTTAGGGTTTACTGTCACTAAAGCTTATCTGTGGCTTTTTTTAAGCATTTGATTCTTATATTATTGATTTCAACTTAGGCTTTTTTTGATATAAACTGTAACAGAATATACGTTTAAGCAATTTGACTATTTAGTTTTTTAATTCAAATTATAAATTTCTAGCAGAAAATTCTTTATCTCGCTTTATTTTTCTTAATTTGAAAAATTAATTCTAGGTTTTTTCACTCACCGTCTTATTTTATTTAGTTGATGGTGTTTTTGGGCCATGGTCAAGTTTCAGTGCATGCACGAAAACATGTGGCGGTGGTATGATTACACGAACGCGAAAATGTGATTCTCCACCTCCATCAAATGGAGGAAAGTATTGCCAAGGGAAAGAATTCGAAGCCAAAGACTGTAACACACATAGCTGTAAAGGTAATAATATAAACTTTCTCGAAAATGCTTTTATTAATTTATTTTGATTTCTTGAAATTTTATAATAAACAAGCCTATGGATAATAAACTTTAATTGAATTAAGTTGACATCTATTTTTTATCTTAAGAAATAATGACATTAAAAAAAATATTAAAGGATGAGGACCAATGCCATTATAGTGAGCTAATAATACAGAGGTTCTGAGTAAATAGGCAAAACTTTACTAATATGTCTCAATCATTTGGTTTGCTCCTCAAAACATAAATAAGACCATTCCTGTAGAGCAGCATTCCTTGGGTATTAGTTGGAAGATATAATGATTGAATATTGTAACATTTGCCATGCTGGTAGGCAAAACATATTGTTTTTATGGGTATTTTATTGGTAAAGGTTTGAGTTATACTGTTTGAGCGCGTGAGATTAAAAAAAAATAGATCAAACTGTATATTTTCTATTTATTTGTTATTAAATAACTAGACTCTGTTCTCTTGGTAAGTAATAAGACATTTCAATGCTACTCAATGGTTATGATAAAGAAGGAGATTTATAATTATCTTAAAAGTATATTATATTTATTTTACATATTCATTTCACCTTTTTCGGAGTAGTTTGATAATTTTTTTAGATAAAAATAGTTGTAGTAAAGCAAAGGTTTAATTTATTTGTTAAAATGAATATATTTAAGAATAATTTAAAACTATCAAATATTCATAACAGTCAATATTGCGTTTAATTTTGAATATTTGAATGTGTTTACATTATTTTTTGATTTATATATATAAAATATTTCTATAGATAATTTTTGTATGTGTTTTATAATAGCAGGGTATTTAAAGAAACTGATCGTTAATGTAAAAATGTCGCAAAGATAAAAACAAATGTACTGAAAATCATGTGTATGCTACAAATTATTTTGTTATATACTTTTACTGTGAATGATTGCTTAGCATGTAAGGGATTTTTGCGAATTGTGGTAGCCTTTACCTTCTAGGCCACTACATTCACGCTTCCTCTTTTATATAACAATGGTTGAAAGAAATTTATTATTTAATTAATGTATTTATTTTGTAAAGAACACTGTGATAAGAAATATTAGAATTGTTATACTTTTTTGGGGAACCGTTCTTTGTTATATTTTTGAAGTTCATTAACTATTATCATTAAGTCAAGTTCCTTTTATTTACTTTACAAGAACATAAGCACTAGTTCTCAAAGTAAATTTCTTATATTTCCTTAAAAATTAACTGGTAAAATTTTAGATATTGGTGAAAGATTTTTTTATGAAGTTAGAATGATGCAGAAGTAATTTGTGCTTCTAAAATTGTAGGCTTAACATTCTCATAATGAAATTTAAATTTAAATTTTGCGAATTTTTAAAGCCTTTTCTTAATTTTCAACTTTTAAATACATGGAATCTATTTTATACAATGAAAATTTGAAGAAGCAAATATGGCTTGGTTTAAAAGGTTAAATAGAAATGCTATGAGAAATTGCTCTGCAACTGATAGTAGAATCTTTTATTCAGATGTTTTGGTGAGGTAGTCATTGCGTTGTTACAAAAATTAGTTGAATTATTTAAAAATTTTTTATTTATTTATTATGCAATTAATTTTATATGCAAGAGAAGCTAAATTGAAAGAATCGAAAATGATGTGAAATAGCTCAAAATAAATGATATTGAAGAGGAATTAAACATTTTAAAATTTTTTATTATGAATGATAAAAAAGGGTTCACGTGCTGATTTAATGAAAAAAGCATGATTTTGTGTGTTTAAGTCAGAAAGTTAGGCAATTAGACAAGGAGAACCTGGTTTTCTTATGTTATTTTAATCTAATGCATTATATTGTTTATGACTTAGATACTCGGTTGACTTAGTTATGCTTTAAAAATGGATGAGCTTGAACAAAAATTTCACCATGCGGGACATGTTAATATGTTTTTATTGTCTAGAATCATGACATTGCTGCATTGTATGCATCTGAAAAGTTTCTTGTAGTCTAATGCTTTTTTATATGCCACAAAAGAATGAAAAATTATAATGCGAAAAAAATGAAACCAGTGTTATATTTTTTATGTTGTATGAATCATTTTAATTGCATGAAAAAAAATGTTTGCGAAACAGCAGAGCCACTAGATAAAATGTTTTGTGAGACATAACTGTTATTAACCAGCCATAATTTAAGTCCTTTCAGTCCTAGAGAAAACCCCAGTATATCCTCAGCCAAAAATTAAATTTTTGACCATTAATCTTTAAAGACTTATAAAGACTTAACCATTTGACCAATTTGGCTAAAACTTTTACTCTTTTTTTGTAACTGATTGTTTATTCTAAAAAAATTTTTTTTTTTTTTTTTTGACGCACCTTGACCAAAAACAGGGTTGGTGAAAACTTTTTTTCTTTTCTTTTTATGCAGGAAAATTATTGTACCTTAGGAAGCAAATATAAATATAATAAAAATATATTATTGTACATGTCCGTACCTGGTTTACAAATTGTTCTTGAAACATCAGGTATAGCTGAAATCATCAAAGCAATCAATTCATACAAGAATGACAAATATGGAATTGAAGCATTACCAGTGTGGTGCTGATAAACTTTGAGGGCATTTAGAGTCATTTGTATTATGAGCCTAAAAGCTAACTTTTTTTACCATTTGTATGACTGTATATAATTGTTGATCAACTCGATCGGCACCACCCTTCTGCATATTGTAGTTCTTTACCATTGTCGGCTTATATATCTCATTTCCTTCATCATCAGTTGATGTTTTGATCATAAACTGGAAATTAGCATATTGACAACATGTGCACTATTTTCTACTGATTGCCAGACTTATCTTTTGGCGCATGATAATTTTTTGCAATAATGCGGTCATTATGTGTCGTCCTGAAAAACCCGGCCGACCCTTTCTCTAGCTGAATATTTGCTACCTCTATACAAAAGAACATGTGGTTTGTTCAGACAGTGCCACATAAGTGTGTGGAGTAGTCTGACAAAAAATGATGATAAGCTTGGACTGGTGTAGAAATTGTTTATAAAAAGAATGTGTCCCTTATTCAAGAAGGGCTCCATCAAAACAACAGGAATTCTCTCAGTGGTTGGCATGTCACTGTGCTGGTCCTTCTCAGAAATCATAACTGACACAATATACAAGCAAATCTAATGAATGTAATGCCATTGGAAGTTCATACAGTTTTATACCAAACTGTGCATGTTTGATTTTCATGAACTGCTTGAAATAAAGACGTCCTTTGAATAGTATTCATGACTTGTCCATGCTAAGGTACTTTCCAGGGCTATAAACTGTTCTTAAACGAGCTCATACCATTTCTAAGAATGGACGTATTTTGTGAAGTCTATCCCTGTTTTCATCATTAGGGTCATATAAAGGGTCGTTACTGTCATTGAAATGTAGAAGTTTCAAAATCAAATTAAACTGATCACGTGTCATTGATTTAGAAAAAATTGGAGTCTACTATAAATCAATGGTAGGCCAATGGTCATGAATAGATGGCCATAAGTATGGCTTAGTCAAAGAACTTTTTCAACCCTAGAACAGTGACATCTGTCCTTTTATTTAGATAACTATTGTTTGCTTTTTGTGAATTCTCATGTCGATATATATTCGCAAATCGGTTTTATTTAAAATATGCTTCATCATTTCATCAGTTAGATAAATTCAACAAAATCTAATGCAGTGGTATTATGTCTCATACTAATCTTGAAAGCCTCAATATCAGTAAACGGAAAACAATCACTTTCAGACACTTCTTTCATTAATTCTCCAAAAACTTTTCTCCATTTTCATTCCGCAACTGGAAAATTTTTGCAAACTGCAGGGTTGTTTTCACTGCGAACATGAATACCTCCCAATATCTGACCACCTAGTTAACGACCACAGGCACCACGTCCATACGCAACACGTCTGCGACCAAGGTCACCATATCGTGTCTCGTGTCCATACACGTCTCCTTCCAGTGGTTACTATTGAAAGAAGCATTTCATCTTGATCATCACCAGTGATACTACTTTGATTTTCACAATAACTACTTTCATCAGTAGAAACTTGTGCGGTTTGTTCAAAACTACCTGGAATGTCTAAGTTTTCCTGAACAGTAGTATGTTTTTCTATACTGCTTGAGGAGAAAAAACAGGCTCAATAGGCACTGGTTCTTAGTCCCAGTCACTTCCTGGCTCATCCCAGTCACTGCCTGGCTCCTACTCACTAAGTTCCTCACCCAAATCAATTGCATCATTACTTTCTGAATCACTATCATTAAACATAAATTCTAGAATCTCATCCATAGTGGAAATCACTTTTCTTGGGTTTTTATTTCCAGCCACTTTTTAAAATTTCTTTTTCAACTTAGAAAAACTTTGGCAAAAAAAGACAAAAATGGTTTTCAGTTTTGGGGCACAAAATTTATCTGTTTTTTATTGCTTTAAAGAAAACACGATTTTAATGCCTAATTATTATTCATTACAAGCATAATTTGAAGGACCCTCTCTGTGGACCCGTAAGACAGAAAGGGTTAACCTGTCCAATTTTAGAAATAGACAGAAACAGCTTTATTTCAACATGGCACAGGGAAAAATTGCAAGGAAAACAAACATTAATTTTTAAAAATAAAATTTTGTATTGTTAGATAATGCTGATTAAAACGTTCAAGTAGAAGTAAAGTTGGTGATGCATTTTTAAAAATTATTTTGAAGAGTTTTTGGAAAAAAACTTCAATTCTTTTACAGTAGGTTTGAATTTTTGGTTGGAATGAGGAAGAAAAGCAGATTATTAGGTAGAAAAAATTATTTTTATGCATTGTTAACTTATTAACAGCAGCATAGCATTTTCATTCATTTTGAGTATCAAATCTGATTTTACCTATTTGGTACATGAGGGTGCAATCAATAAAATTATCTTGATTTGTTTTCTTTAAAGTCTTAGATATGTTATAAGGTATAAAAAAAGGATATGCAAGTATGTTTACATGTTTGCATGTATGCTTGCATGCATGCATGCATGTATGTTTACATGTTTGCATGTATGTTTACATATTTGCATGTATGCATGTATGTTTGCATGTATGCAAGTGGGTGTTTTTTAAATAATTTAATTGGTATTATGAATATCATCATATCTTCACGAATAATATTCTTTAGTTGTCTCTTTGTTGAAGTAAATTTTTTTTCAAAGTTCCTACAAATTTATTTTAACTTTTTTTTTTCAAATTTTTTTGCCAGAAAAGAACTTGTAATATTCTCTAATATTGAAGCTAACTTTCTGGTATAATTTTTCGATAAGTGATGGTCTTTACTTATAATTTCTCTTCTTTTGTTTAATTTTAACGTTTTCAGAATATGGTTGAAACCAAAAAAAACGTTATTGCATTTAAAGGTTTGAACAAAAATATTTAATTGATACAAAGCCTTGATTGAAAATAAGGTTAGTTTATAATGTAATACCGTATGGTTCGATAATGTAATACCGTATGGTTCGATAATGTAATACCGTATGGTTCGATAATGTAATACCGTATGGTTCGATAATCATTATATGAATATGAATTCCTATAACTTATTGTGCTATTGATATTCTGCGTTTTAGTTGTTGTTGATGGAAAATACGGTCAATGGTCGTCATATAATGCTTGCACTAAAACATGTGGAGGAGGGTCACAAGTTCGAACACGAGCCTGTAATTCTCCACCTCCTGCTAATGGAGGGAAATACTGTGAAGGATTGCCAATGGAATTCAGAAAATGTAATACCCATGCTTGCGTAACCAAAGGTATGTTAGATTAGGAATGATTAATTTTCATAAAAGAAATAAATACAAATCAATTCAATTTTTAAAAGACCAAAAAGCCTTGCTCTAACTTTTGATTTATTGATGTTATCGTTGTTGAAATCAAGCAAAATTGAAAAGAATTTTTTCAACTATTAGCTGAAAGAAAAGTAAAAGTAAAATTTAATAAAATTAAATATCAAGAAGTTTGAAAGCCTCCAGCGAAATAAAAGAATATAAATTAATTTAGTACTGTTTCTTTTTTTTTCAATGTATAGAAAATATTAAATATTAGCTAATTTTTTTTTGAATTAAGCAAGACCCCACTCAGCGGTATTGGGTCAGGTGTTAATAATTTTTACAGGAAAATAGCTGGAAAAAGTAAACTGGTTTGAAAATATTATTTTGTTTTGTATTTCATGGTAATTTTACAAAATTTTTATTTAATTTTATATGGCTTGTTTTTGTTGTAAAGTCAAATAAAATTTATTTTCTGATTTCGCTGAAATTTTGACTCATGATTACTTTTACATACACACGGAGCCAAACGTTTTTGTTGCCTGGGCACCATATGAGTGTTTTTTTTTAGGTAATTATAATTTTTTTGAAATCTTTTTCAACTTTTTAAAAGAAAAATTTTGAACTTAAAGTACTAGAATCCTGCTAAGTTTAAAGTTAGTTCTTGAAAATTGTTTCAATTTGATTTTTTTTTTAATGGTTAATTTTATGGATGTCAAGTGTCATAAACAATTTTTGGATGAAACTAATAATTTATTTCTCAGTTTTTCTCTAAAAGTTGAGTTTCGATTTTACTGAAATGTTGAAATATTTACCATTCTAAATACTTTTTCTGATTTTGAAAAAAAAAATTAATTTTGAAAATTTGAAATATTCCGGGTCACGTGATCAAATTTCCAGGTTTTCAAAAACACAAAAAACGCAATTTTTCGAATAATAAATAATATAATGATTTTTCAGTGAGATCGAATATGCTATTATATACACCAAATTTTTGCCTAATATGTTTAGATTATAAACTTAAAAATATAGTGAGTTTTTCTTCACTACTTTAGAAAATATTGCGCTTTTCGTAACGACACCTAAAAAATCTTTCTTTTCTTTATTATTACTTATCCAATCAATATTTATAATGCTGAATTGTGTTGTCATTTTATATTATAAAACATGGCAGTTTATTTTAATTCATATTAGCACATAACTTAGAATTATTTCTATTGTACAAATTGTGTTGAAATATTCTAACACGGTGGTGTTAGATATTTCCTATATTACCTTATTCGTATTATAGATCATGCCATATTTTTACGTTACAAGCTTTTTGTAACATCAAGTTTACAACCAATGGTGCTAAATATCCATTAAATATGCAACATAGGTACTAAAAATCAACTCTTTTAATCACTTATTTACTAATACCAAGCCTTAGTTGCTTTTGAATCGAGTTACTTACTACATGCATGGTCTCAATTCTTTTTCAATTTTTTCAATGACAATGATTTTTTTTTTTTTTTTTTTTGGCTGAAATTGCAAAGATTCTGGGAAGAAAATTTTTTAACCAGGATAAGTAAGTGTGGTGACTTAATCATAAGAGTTGTTATCATTTTACACCAAACAAACTTGTTCAATTATTATAGTTGATGGTGGTTTTGGACCATGGTCAGGTTTCAGTATATGCACTAAAACATGCGGTGGTGGTACCAAAACGCGAACACGGAAATGTGATTCTCCACCTCCCTCACATGGAGGGAAATATTGTCAAGGGCCGTTTAACGAAGCTCAAAATTGTAACAGTCACCAATGCCCAAAGCGTAAGTTATTAAATTTCTTCCAAGTTTTGTAGTTTTATGTGATTTCCTTTGAAGTCTGTTTTGGTCATTAAATGTAATAAGAATAAAAACCGTTTCTATATTAAATTTTATTTTTGCAGATCACAAGAAAAAGAAGCATTTTTGGGAATTTTGGTATTGAATTTTAGTAGCAAAACTGCAATTTTAACCGACTTTTTTCTTATTTTACTTGGCCTAATTGTTCAATCTGTCATAAAAAACCATATTTAGAATACTAAAGAGGTCATGCTCAAAAAACATGAAAGTTTTTCTCTTTTTTAGAGAAGTTTGACTAAATCCGGTGATAGAAAAGTCATCTTTCATGACCAATTGTATTAAGCCTTTTTTTTGAAATAGATGAGTAAAATTCTAATCTGTACACAATTTTCAATGAGATATTGCTTGGTGTCATAAAAGTTTTTACTGAATATAAAATTTATTCTTTCCCTGGTTGAAATTTTTCTCACCTCCAGAAACTTATACGATCCTACAGATTACAAGAATTTCTAATGGATAGGAAATTCTCCTTTCATTCATTATAAACTGTCTCAGTTTTAAAAATTTAATACTACAAGTACTGAGTTTAAGAGAAAATTTGTGATTTTTCATAGTAAGGCATAATTTTTAAGATTATGATTGTTAACACTCATTAATTTCTTTTGTTTGTATATTCAATCCTAATGCAGCTTAAAATAAGGTCCTGTAGTTAAAATTCGAATGTTTCTTAAAACCTTATAAAAAATTATAGATTTGAGGGTATTTAACAAGGATGGTTGCAAGCAGAGTTTTATTATAATTATCAAAAACGCTGCTTTCTCGATGTGCTTTAGATGCTGAATAACTGAATTGTTATTCAGCTTACTGTGGCTTACCATGCTTTCCATGCATCACAGTAAGCCACTCTTATTTTTATAGGAATAGAATACTGACCACGTTTTTTTTTCGTTCTCTTGCGTGATAAACAACATGTTTGTTTGACAACATTATCTTTATTAAGATATTTTTTTGTTTAAATAAACCAATCCCAACTTTGTTTGTTCTGACTTTCGTTTTATAAAAAGAACTTACATTTACATAATTAACAATATTCCGTTTCCTTTTGGATGTAGCTACAACTACCACACTGACACCAACTATTGGCACACTCACAGTACCATTTCGTTTCTGCTACCTCCATGGGACAGGTAACCATGCTCATCCAAACAGCTGCTATGCATTTATCAGTTGTATAGGATTTATGGGTTATGTGCAATACTGTCCAGATGCTCTTATGTTCAATGCAACTTTAAAACTGTGTCAGTGGCCTTGGGAAGCAAGATGTGGTGATGGGAAATTTGGTAATGGGCCATATTTGTATATATTTTTGAATACAAATACAAATGTTTTAAAATCTTTTATATTTGAATTTTAACATCTTGAAAACAACTTCTTTACCCTCACTCTAATCAGTGTTAGTAAATAAGTTACAACCATTTATTCAACTTTACTGCGTATTCGGAATATTAATTTACCCAGGAACTCCTTAAATATTATGCAATTATAAGTGACTATGAAATAACTGTTTGTATACAATTTCAACAATTTTAAGTAACATTGTTATGTTTTAACTTTTTTTCAATCTGACGAAATCCAGCATTTTGTAATACAAAATAATAAACTGCATTAATGAGTTTTTGAATTCTTCCCAATTACACGAATAGCTAAAATGGCAGTATAATAGTAGTTGAAAATGGATGGAATAAAACAATCGTGGGTGAAACAGAGTGAGAGAGGGTGGATTGAAAGAGTAGTGGGTGTGAAACGGGATGTAATAATCAATAGTATTTCCTCCAACCATCAGGTACAGACCGTGCCATTCATTTTCAATGACAGAAATTAAACCTGCTTAAACTCTCTAAATAATGTCTCTTCAGCCCATTATTCATTCACTCTATAATCAGAATCTAACGACTTAACCCTCACTGTAAGCTATTAAAGACTGCATAAAAAGCAATTCATAGATGTTATACATAATTAGGTTGCTATTGAACAATATA